>OW804095.1:36959114-37252008 GCA_942159475.1 Sthenelais limicola
TTTCTCAATTTTGATATGTTTCCGGAAAATGAGTCACAAGTCGCACAATTAATATTTTTCATAGTTATTTATTCACAAGACCATTTCACTGGAATCTTCTAGTTTGGACGGTTTAGCACCAATCCAATCCTCTCAAATGACCCACATTAAGCAAAAATTAGCATCAAAATGCAGTTAAACATAACAGAACTGATAATTTCAATCAATGCAACAGTTTCTGAAAATCTGACCCATGTACTAAAGTTCATGACGTTATATAAATTTAAATTTCCAAGTTAATAGACCTAATTGTAATATTTATCAGAAATCCATAGCATATGCTGGTATATTAATGTGGAATAATCTCGAGGACGCCCTGAAGAGAATCGACGACAAGCTAATCTTCAAACAAAGAGTAAAGATTGGTATCCTGTCCAACAACATACAACTACCTGAAGAACTCCGGCCATAACAACACACCCTGAAGAAATTACACATTCCGACGCAATCCATCCCAAGAAATTTATTACTCCTTCACTCTAAAAACTTAGCTAAATGATAATATTATGACCAATCACCCCATTATTCCATTCCATTTCATTATTTTCATCCACTTACGGATAGAATAGAATATAAATGTAATGTAACTTCCACACTCAATAAAAAATGTTATGTATGAAATAGCGAAAATTCAGGACGCGGCGGAATACCGGGAATAGCCCGAGCCGTGTTAAACTGCTATGGCACATGCCACAACTAACTACCTGAATAAAATTTGTCCAAAAAAAATAAAATATCAAATATAACCTTGCGTTTTGAAGGTCATCCCATTAGGAGTATATTTAATTACTTTACTGGTTTTTGTCCACCCAGAAATATTGCAAACTTTTCCAAACATAAATTATAGAAACAGTTCTTAGACGTCCTTAATGTTTAGCATCACTGAAATCGGCTTGATATCAACTTTTCAAAAATGATATCTCACAATCCACTTTTTGCGACTTGTGACTCATTTTCCTGTAACACATCATAGATGCTCCCCAAATGCTCCGAAATAACTCAAGATTAAGACGAAAGTGAGACATTCTAAGCTCAGAGTTGAAAGAGTCCCTTTGAACTGAGGGAAAGCCTCTCGCTCCAAACCGTAATATGCCATATAGAAAGATTATGACGCCTACTCCAAGGCTAGAAAAACCATTAGCGCAGTAGGCGTCCAATCATTGACGTACCATGCCTATCGTATCAGCTGAGACACTTTGAACCTAAACATATTTCTAAAACTTATTATTTGTATTCATTTATGTATTTAGGGTTTTCATTTATTGTATTTTTGCTTTGGAATTGAAATTGCCCCCCTCCCCCTCCCCCCCTCCCCCCCCCCACACACATTCCCTCTTATTTTGAAAGGCCTCGATACTCACCCAGGCTGCAGACTACTGTAAACGTATTAATGTTCGCGCAGTATTTATTTCCGCTATTTTAGCACATCCACCTTTGTGCACGAAAATAAGTCCAGCGCGAAAGGTATAATCATTGCATAAACAACGTGAGAGATATCCTTACTGCGCGTATTTAAATCTGCGCGAAAAGGTGTCAAAGTATTTAGTGCGCGAAAATTCATCCACGCAAAAATAAATACGTTTACAGTACATGGGCATCTCCGCCTGTCAAATGCATTTTCACATCAACTCAGGTCTGCCTCGCTGCTCAGCTAGGAACCTGTCCCATTCCTCCTCCTTCACCGCCATCACCACCACCTCCTGGGTCAGATCTTCACAAAATGTACAATTGGTAGCTCTACATATTTAGGAAATTCTCCTAAATTGGACTGAAAAATGAAGAATACCAGGTATATCTGGGTATCGCATTGATTTAAAGTATCCGTTCTGTTATGTTAAACAACATTTTGAAGCTCATTTTAGTGTTAAAAGTGGGTTATTTGAGAGGATTGGTGAAAGCGAATTGTACATTTTAGAAAATCTGACCCTCCTGCGTTTTCCCCTCAGTCCTGGCCAACTTGTCAGAGGCAATTTGTTTAAATATGAATAAGAAAATCTGAGGAAAATGTTAAATCGGTGTATGAGGACTCATCGCCATTCTGTGCCTTCCTTTCGTTTCATGCTCGGGGGAAGATATTATCTGTTATCGGTAGAAATGTGTGTTGTCAGTGATGGAGATCTTTTGTTGTGGACTAAAACTTTATAGTCAGGGAATTTTAGGAGAAAAAAGGATAATCCGTGAACAAATTCCTTACCAAGAAATTTCTTCACCAATGTGTTGGGGAAGGTGTCTACTAACATATTTCAAAACATTTAAATTCAACTCCCGTAGGAAAACCTGGGACAGCTGAAAACAAAAATGGACGCCACTAAAACTCTGAAACTCCATAACTTGGGGTAGAATAAACATGTAATCTATAGGTTTTAAGGCATGGGAATCCATTGGAACATGAAAAAGGTTGATACAGAGAATATTTAGCAGGTTAATCAACTGATACTCAGAAAAAATGAACAAAAGACGCTAAAAAAAATCCTCCCGAATGTACCCTCTGAAGTAAAAAATCTATACTTCAAAACTTGGGGTAGAATAAACATGTAATCAAGTGCAAATACAGTTTTTCTATGTTTTAAGGCATGGAAAATCCATTGGATTGAATTCAATATATTATATTATATTATATTAATATTACATACCTGAACGATTCTCTCAGCGAAATTCAGAACCTAGAGAAATATGAGCTACTCATCCTTGGGGACCTAAATGTAGACATGTCCTCGGTAAAACCAAGCACCACTGAACTAATTAACTGGGCCCAACATCACCATCTGACCCAGCACATCACCGATTTCACCAGAGTCTCAAAATTATCCTCCACCACAATTGACTTAATTTTTTCAAACATAAAATTTGTAGCCAAAACTGGGGTCCTGATGACAAACATCAGCGACCACCAACCAGTATTTCTCATCCGGAAAAAACAAAAACGTTCAGTCCCAAAAATCACAAAACAGGGCAGATCCTTTCGCAACTTCTCATATGACTCATTTAAGAATCTCCTTCTAACTAACCCTCCTGACCCATCCCTCTCAAACAACCCGGACGTGATATGGGACTCCCTACATGCCCACATAACCTATGCTGCAGACCAGATCTGCCCCATCTCCCAAATCAGACTACCCACATCTAACCCTCCCTGGATAAACACAGAAATCCTAGAGGCAATAGCTGACAGGAACTACTTCCTCCAAAAAGCTAAACGTGTCAATGACCCAAATGTCTGGGACCTGACTAGGGCCCTCAGAAATAAGGTCAACTCACTCATTCGATCCTCAAGAAAACACTACATTTCAACCTATCTCAATGAAAATGCTAATGACCCCTCTAAATTCTGGGTGGAAATGAAAAAGCTTCTGCCCAGCAAGAAAGGTAAGGCCCAATTCTCTCTACCTGGAGTAAGCCACCAGGACCTCCCCTCCACTGTGAACTCTTTCTTCGCCAACATTGGCCCACAGCTAGCTAACGCCATCCCTAACCCTCCTTCGGCTATCCAACCTGACACTCCCCCTTCTAACCAAACCACAACCCCTTCATTCAGACTAAAACCCATTCCACCTCAGGAAGTATCTGAAATTATCGATAGCCTGGATACGAAAAAACCATCCGGCATATCAAACCTGAACACTAGATTACTTAAAATTGCCATGCAAGTCCTACTGCCTCAATTCACCCATCTCTTCTCCACCTCTATTGAAACTGCGACCTTCCCAAAAGCCTGGAAACTTGCAACAGTCATCCCTCTTCCAAAAGTCAAATCCCCTCAATCACCTTCCGATCTAAGACCAATCTCCCTCCTACCTGTCCCAGGTAAAGTCCTGGAACGCATTGTACACAAACCTATAATCACCTAGAATCTTTTGGCCTCTTGCACAACAAACAACACGGATTCCGCACAGGTAGATCAACTCAAATAGCCCTCTCAGAAATAATTGACGATATCACCAATAACTGTAACAACAAACAGCCAACAATTGCCCTTTTCATAGACATGAAGAAAGCCTTCGACACAATAGACCACTCAATTCTGACCAACAAACTCTCAGCCATTAACTTCCACACTGAAACTATCTCATGGTTCTCCAGCTACCTCGAAGGAAGGTCGCAGAGAACAAAAATTGGGGACACTATGTCCCCACAAGCCTCACTCTCTACAGGCGTCCCTCAGGGCTCCATTCTCGGCCCACTTCTATTCAACCTTTACATCAACTCTCTCCCCTCCTATATCACATCCACCAACCCCTCTCCTATCTCCTGTCAACTATATGCTGACGACACCGTCCTTTACACGTCAGCCCCTAGCATCAACGTTGCAGAAAAGGCCCTAAATACTTCAATCCCACACCTAGAAAACTGGTGCAAAATCAACAAATTGACAATTAACGCCAACAAGACCAAAATAATGGTTTTATTCCCTCCCCCAAAACCTCGGCCCCCACAAGTCGAACCCCCACTGAAATTTGCCATAAATGGTACCCAAATCGACATTGTCAATGAATTCAAATACCTAGGGTCAACAATTGATGACCGTCTAAATATCTCCCCACAAGTAAAACTAACCCTCAGAAATGCAAATGCAGCCATCGCCACATTCGCTAGAATAAGACCCTTCCTTTCAATAAACATTGCCTTTCGAATACTAAAATCAATGATCCTCCCCCACCTTGAGTTCAACTCCTGCTTCCTAGATATGGCTAATACCACTTCTAAAGCAAAGCTAGAAAGAACACTCAGAAGAGCTGTCCGTATCGCCTCCCTATCAAGGAAAACTACAAACGTAGATGAAATCATGTCCAAAAACAACCTCCTCCCCCTTCAAACTAGACGTACCCTTCAACTCCTCCTCCTAATGCACAGGAGAGCCCACAGCGGTCCCCCCCCTAACCCAACTACCTCTAACGAATCACGGGAAACTAGGGCCTCATCCATCTTTAACCTCCCTATTCCTCGCCCGAAAAGAGAGGCGTGCAGACGCGCGCCCGCCTTTTCTGGAGGCACACTCTGGAATAATCTACCAAAACCCCTAAAAAACGAGCAAGACCCTCGAGCTTTCAAGAACAAAGCCCTCCTATTCCTGAAATCAAATCGGTGAGTTGACTATCCTAGTCAATTTAACGATCCTAATTCTATAATCACTCAGTAATAACATCATGCATTCCTATATGTCACCAATGAGATAGTGACAGTACCAAATATTATACTTGCCATTTCATCTTTTACCACTTGAAGCCTCCATTTACTTACATGTATCACACTGTATTGTAATGTATTGTTTTGCATTGTACTATATCGTATTTAATTTCTGTATTGTATTATACTGCATTGTACTTTATCTTAAATAATTGCCAGAAACGTAGTATTTTTTTGTTACTTATAGATGTTAACCTAAGTAGACTGCAGCAGCAGGTAGAACGCCACAATCCTATTCTGTGTTACCTGTTCTCGACTGTATCGTGCATATTTGTCTTGAGAAGCTGGATAAATAAAATCATTAAAAAAAAAAAAAAAAATAAGATAAGATGTTTTTTATTTGTCATCTTCGAGGAGTACAAAGGGAGTACAGTCGCGTAATGATTAAACAGACAAATTGGTCGACATACCATTATGATACAACGAAGTACCATTTCTTCCGGCTGTTACAACAAATGTGGAATAATTAGTATGAAATAGGCTAAATGAATAAATGACTTAGAGATAATGTGACTAAGAAAATGGGTATTTTTTTTTAATTAATTAATTACCCAATCGAGCAGTACAGCACAACTATACATGTAAAGACAATATGGACAATATTCAGCAAGTTATTCTACTTGTAATTTTGACCCATATCTAGCAAACAGACATCTGGGTCAGATTTTCAGAAAATGTACAATTGGCAGCTGTACACATTTAGTAAATTCTGCTAAATTAGGCTGCAATTTGGCCAATACTAGGTAAATCCGAGTATATTCGGCATTGCATTTTTTCTAGCAATCTGTTTGTTTGGATTGAACTGTATTTTGAACTTCATTTTCATCTAAAATTTGGGTTATTTGAGAAGATTTGCGAAGTTGAATTCTACATTTTCTGAAAAACAGACATCTAAAAGCTACATGATGTGTTGCTACAGTAACTGTAGATCATTAATTTGGCGACGACAGTGCAGACAGATTGGCTATATGATACGTATGCTTGTAATGGTGATCTTAGATATATTGTTGTCATAATTATACCGATGAACTGCTCCCGCCGCCAACCAGACCTGTCATAATATGTCTGACAAAAGTGTCTGTGTTTACGATGTTTCCTGGTTAGGTATAGGCTCAGAACCGATAGAAATTCCTTCAAACACAGGGAAAGCCACGGGATACCTCCTCCCACTCCTGACCGCATATGTTATGTGCTGATTATGAGAAGTAGAGAGGAACACAGAAAGATGTGTGGTCCAGTGTAAGTCAGAGAATCAACTGTCCTTTATTATGGGAGCAAGTATACATACTTGTGCAGTGATATGCATAGTGGGCGTTGTCCCTTGTCCATGATACTAAGACTATTATGTAATATAGAGGCAGATCCTGACCAGTAGACTTGCATAGAACAATGCTATTGTATTACCATAATCAGAGTTTATGGAAATATGATAATGATAATAAATGGGTTATAACTAATAATTAATATAAATATAATTAGGTTGAGCAATGTTACGTAATGTTACATAACACATATGGGCTAGATTTTCTATTTGTGCTAAATTGAAGAAATGGGGGTTTGGGGGCTGTATAAATTTAGATATAACTAGAATTCAATATCTACATATCTCACTGCATTCCTCTCAACCTTAGCTTTCATTCCAACCATACTTTCTTATATGTATTTTTTATCTGAAAGTCTAAAAATGGTATTTTTGCCCTGTTTTTGACTATGAAATTAAATGAATAGAAACTTCAACAATTGTTATTTTGTTCTCTTCCCTCTCTATGTTAATCCTAATGGTTTTATCCAATACTTTATGTCTTAATTTGTTCCCCCCCCAAATTGTTTTGCACAAATTGGAAATTTTCCCCTGTCCACTGACCCCTTTAATTTTTCCAACTATCAGCATAACGTCCATAGGCCCTTTATTAATACCTGTATTAGATTAATAAATATTAAAGGTAAATGGCTAAAATAGCATTAAACTTGAACCAGAAGATCTTATCAACACACACCGCAAATTTTGTTCAAAAAGATTCATAATGTTTTGTTATAATGTCTGGTTGTGTCTATCACTCCAAAATTCCAATTTTTCGGGCCTATGGACGTTAGGGGGCCTAAATCAATCCTCTTCTAAAGGGAAATATTATTTTTTTGTTGAAATATCCTTTCAAGCATTGCATTAGTATATACCTTCATGCTGTTAAAAGTTGGAAATTGGGAATTGAATAATTTTCAAATTATTTACCAAAATGCTTTAAAATAACGTCCGTAGGCCCTTTTTTCAAAATTTTCGAGCCTACTGATTCCCTCCTTACATTGAAAATTGTTGGTAGCAGATCACATGAAGCAGGGGAAAGCATTCATTGGTTACCCTACATTATGAAAAGACGTTTGAAAGGACACAGTAGGTACACACTTTAGTATTTTCTTTAGACTTGGGAGAAAGATGTGTTGCAGGGGCTACGGACGTTAGGGCCATATTGATTTTCCTGATAAAAGAATATTTAACTGTCCCATATTATTTATATTCAGTTTAACATGAGGCAAACTGTCCCATGTTAATATGTGTCCAACCCATTATTGCTATCTGTTTTAGTTTATGAAAAAATATTGAATAAAACTGGGTCTGAATCTAGGGCCTACAGAAGGGCCTACGGACGTTAGGGCCATATTTACTTTCCCAATTAACAAAGTTTAAATTATGATATGTCCTTCATATTCAGTATAATATGAGGCAAACAATTCCTTGTTAATATGTATACAACACATCATTGCTATCTGTTTCAGTTAATGAAAAAATATTGAATACAACATAGTCTGAATCTAGGGCCTATGGACGTTAGGGCCATATCTACTTTCCCAGTTAACAAAGATTAAATAGTAACATGTCCTTCATATTCAGTATAATATGAGGCAAACTATTCTTTGTTAATATGTGTGCAACCCATCATTGCTCTGTTTTAGTTATTAACAAAATATTAAATACAATTTGGCCGGAATTCAGGGCCTATATCAATTGATACAACTAAGGGCACTAAACATATCATATCATATTACTTTCAAAGTTAAAAAAGATTAAATTATGACATGTTGTTTATATTAGGTGTAATCTGAGGCAAACTATTCCTTGTTAATATGTATTGATTAGATCTTTGATATCTGGGATATTAAATGAAAAAACTTTTGATTAAGACTGGGTCTGAATCTAGGGCCTATGGACGTTAGGGTCATATTTACATTCAAAGTTAACAAAGATTAAATTATGACATGTTGTTTATATTAGGTGTAGTCTGAGGCAAACTATTCCTTGTAAATATGTATTGATTAAATCTACGCTATCTGGGATAGTTAATAAAAATAATATTGATTAAGACTTGGTCTAAATCTAGGGGCTATGGACGGTAGGGCCAGTCATTTACTGTCTTTTGGTATGTTTTGCAGCATATATCCCAAAATATTTGTATCAATTATTTTATCCATATTCACACACTGGGCCTAACATAATAATGAGACTTTTGATGCACCAAAATGATCCATTGATTATCCTGTTCTGAACCAAAACTGATCTTTGAAAATTAATGTCTGGCCCAGAACAAAAATACTTTTTGGGCGACTTTTAGTACTTATATCCTATTATCCATTCACTATTATTACGGGAGCGCCACCCTAACCCCGAACACACAAGTGGAGAGAGGTTATGGGAAATTGAGTTTTATTTACATAAAAATCAATCAGGTGAGTTACATGTAAGGTAACTATTAATGTGATATTGTAGTATAATTAGGAGAGATAATTATAATTAATTATATAATGATATAATAAATGGCCCCTTGGATATATGTTGATAGGTGAGGGTGGGAGGGAAGAGAAAAATATATATAGGTGGTGAGGGGAGCGAGGAGAAGGAGAAAGTGAGGGGTGAGGGTGTAGAGCCGTTAGGGGCGCATGAGTGTATTATTGAGGGATATGGGTTGTGTGCTTGAGTCCAGGTGGCGCCGCAATACCACATCATCACTTATGCGATGACTACATTATTACGGGAGCGCCACCCTAACCCCGAACACACAAGTGGAGAGAGGTTATGGGAAATTGAGTTTTATTTACATAAAAATCAATCAGGTGAGTTACATGTAAGGTAACTATTAATGTGATATTGTAGTATAATTAGGAGAGATAATTATAATTAATTATATAATGATATAATAAAGGCCCAAAAGAGCCAGGATTTTGTAATTAGGGAAGTGGAGGGAGGGTTAAAGAATTGTATTGGGTCCTCGGGGCCGAGGAGGTGAGTATAATTATTTGATATGAGTTAGAAATGTGAGGACACAGTTATATATGGCTGTGTGAATGTCAGGCATTATGTGAGTGTCATTGATTCAAGTGTCATTGGTAGTAGATGCCTCGTGTATTTAGTATAATGTCAGGCGAGCACAGTTGATTATTATTATAAGCCAGTGCCCTTGTCCCCAGGCAGCTACCCACATAGTGGCTGGCTATCGTGCTATTGCGTTTGCTAGGATAGCACTGGTTTTAGGCTGTGAGGTGGATACATAGCGTTTATACGCATCTGAAGACCACCCTCCCAGTTCCTTGACTTGAAGCTCTGATGCGCCTGCTGCGTAGGCTGTGGTTGCAGCTGCTTTCCTCAGGCTATGTAGTGATAGGGACTTTGTTTCAACCCCATGTCGCTTGAGATGTTCTTTCCACTTGCGGGCGACAAATGTTGCGGGGATTGGTCTGGTGGAGTGTCTGAATGTGAGGAATGGTTCCTTATCGGACGATGTGGGCTGTAATAGGAGAAGCTGCCTGACTCTGCTGACAACGCAGATACACTGGTCAGGGCCTCTCGCAAGCCTGATGATCCTACGCTGGTAGGCTGTCTGCATATTCTTGGCCCCTTTTACTTGAATGGTGACCTCCTCATTTGAGACTTTGACATCCGCCCTCGTGAGGTGTCGTGCTGGGTCAAATCTCTTGATGGTTGGTGGCACGACTTCCGACTGTCGCATGGCACCTTGGTACATCATGAGGACGGCTGTGGCTAGCGCTGTCCCTTCGTAATCACCTGGTAACAATATTATCATGTGCCTTAGCGTGCTGACGTCGATAGGGGCCTTAGGGCTCGGAATATATTCCTTGTTCCTTAGTAGTCCCTCGAGCGTCCATTTTACTCGATGGTGCTCATAATTGGCCGTACTGGCATCAC
Source organism: Sthenelais limicola (assembly GCA_942159475.1). Classification (NCBI taxonomy): domain Eukaryota; kingdom Metazoa; phylum Annelida; class Polychaeta; order Phyllodocida; family Sigalionidae; genus Sthenelais; species Sthenelais limicola. The sequence continues at coordinate 36,969,532 of OW804095.1, forward strand.
ACCTCTTGAGATATGTCTTTATATGAGATAGGTGATTAGCGATGGTCTTAGGTGATTTTATGTAGGATGATAGGTGTTGGAGATATACACAGATATGGTCGACTCGGGCACTTTGCAGGTCGATCTGCATCTGCTGAGCGAATTTCAGGAATGCAGTGACAGCCGACTTCCTATTGCGACTTGTTCCAGCAGACCACGCCGCCTCCTGTGTCTGCTCCACTTGTGCGGCCAGGGTCTGCATTGGGGTGCCTGAAAAATAGGATGTCATTAACAAATTGCAATGCATAGAGGCATGGTGGTACAACCTTAAGTGCATAATGATCAACCCATGTGTCCCTTAATTGTTTTTGTGGTTTGCCCAGGTGTGATCGGCTAAGTGCATCGGCGACTGAGTTGGACGATCCCTGTATGTGGGCATATGACAGTTTGACGTCAAACCTGGCCTGCACCATCCAGGCAAGCCTTGCTGCGGCCAGCATGACATGGTTCTTTCCTTTTCCATTCTGAAAGACTGATACACTTGACATGTTGTCGCATAGTACTAAGATGTGACTACCTCTGTCACTCTCAGAGATGAATGTATGCAGTGCTACAACGACATTGATGGCTTCTATCTCAGAGATGTTACATGCCTCCAATTCCAGCCGGCATATCTGATATTCATATGCGAACTGGCCATCAGTGCCCCCTATGCCACTGAGGCAGGCATCCACGAGGTAAGTCTTTGTTGGTTCTATTTCGGGTATAATGGATCTTCCATTCCATTCCCCGCAGAAATCTCTGAACCACCGTAGATCTTCTTTTATGTGGCTGTTTACATTCATATGTGGTCCCTTGAATCCTCTCAGGCTGTCCAGGAGCCTTGATACAAATAGGCGTGCAGGTGGGACGCACTTACCTACGTGTATCAGCGATCCAATGATAGATTGGAGCTCGCGCTTGGTGATGGTGCGCTTCTTTATATATTTATTAACTAGGGCGATGGTCTCCTTGATCTTGAGGGGAGGAATGGATAGTGACATCTCCTCTGCATCAATGAGTATTCCTAGCCAGGTGGCCTTGCTGCCAGGTTGTTGTAGCTTTCCAGAGGCCTCAGGGAGCCCTAGCTCCGTCAGTAGATTTCTGGCATAGTCGTAGGCTCTTGTTGTTGATTCCTTATCAGGGCCGAGTAGTGCTAGATCATCCAGGTACATGAATGATGTGAACCCTTCCCTCTCGAGCATGCGGACAATGGAGTTGGCCAACCTTTGCATATGCGCGCTGGATCCACGACTGCCGAAGGGCATTGTTAGGTCGCAGAACCAACTATCACGCCACTGCAGACACAGCAGGGGCCAGTCGAGAGGGTCACTGTACATGTTTTTGTAGGCACGAGAGATGTCTATGACAGCAATGTGGGCCTTGCTCCCCAGGCCTTTAAGATGTACTACCAGGTCTTCTACTGTAGGGAGAGAGTGTGGTCGCTGTTCTCCCCATACCAAGTTCTTTATTATTAACTTGTTAACAGAGTTCTCCTCTGGGAAGGTTAGGTCAATGATGACGCGACGCGCCTCAGTCTCCTTCTTGGCTCTAGACATCATGGGTGACACGTGCGCCCATGGGTCGAATGGGGTTGACTCGAACGGGCCAACCAGGCCACTAAGGTCGAGTTCTTTCTGAATGAAATCGTCAATTTTGCTGGAGAACTTGGTGGCACTAGGGTGGTTATTATTGTTGCCATTGTTGGTGACTGGGCCTAGATAGCCCATGGGGAATCCGTACTTAATGAATTCAAGTATCTCCCTATCTTCATTACTGGAGGAGAGGTGCCTGTCCCACTGATCTATGTTGAGGGAGCTAGGTATCAATATTTTAGCTTGTAGGGCATTAGGCAATCCAGTGTCCCTTACCTTGCTGTATATTTCGGCGAACTTTCCCCAGACTATGTTGTCGTCGGTCTGGGGCCAGTGCATTACTCGGTGTTGTTGTAGAGCCGCAGGTCTCGTGTCGACTGAAGCTGGGTCTGCTTTGCCGGCACATATGGCAGCCACCGCATCAAAATAGTCACTGTTGATGATTAGCGTAGGCTGGGTGTATGGCCTAACTATATTGTCATTCTGTTTCGACGGGATGAATGCTGGGGCCATAGGATTTAGTGTAACACCAGATATCGTTCCCTGACGGTGGTTTGTTTTGGGGTAGCTGCCTCCATGATGGATCTCGTGCAAGCTCTCGTGGCGCGCGAGACCAGGCTTGTTAATGTATGCAGCTGACCCAGTTTCCCCATCTGGGTCAGGGAATGGTGCCAATGTTGGGCGTGGCACATGCACATTGCCATGCACGCCCGCTATTCGTTTTTTGAGGACTGTACTGACCTCTCATCATTATTGTGCCTAGATTTGGCACTCACCTGTTGGTTGCCTGATTGGGTCCTGTTGGGCTTTGGTGTGTATGTCCCATCATTCTGTTGTTGACTGTGTTTAACGCGCCTCTCGCACTCCCTAACACTGTGGTGCGTCCTGCGGCCGATGGAGTCACAGTATGAGCACGAGTGGAGGAGCAGTATTGCCCCCTCTCTATGATTGCCGCTGTGTGTGCAGCCATTCCTTGTATTAAATGGTCTGCATAGCACTTCCAGTGATTTTGAGTCCTTCTTAGATGTTTTGTTATCCGCTGATGTGTTGCCCGAGGTATGCCCTCCTCCAGTGAGGCATATACGGACCCTCTCATCCTGGATGGTACTTTTATCCGACCAAGTGACCTTTCCAGCCTCGATCATATCGAAGACATATTGTGACCAGCGCCTTACCGCTGGCCAGGGCCTCTCCAAGCTATCCTTGGTGACTTGTCGAAGATGGTGCATCATGTGGTGGTAGTCGTCAGAGTCATATGCATCGGGGTCGTCCAACAGTGCCAGAAAGCCGTCAATATATTCATTACTATTAAGGGAGGAGCGGGCATCCAATTTTTGTTTAATTGTCTGTGATCCCTCCCTGTAAACGTACATGTATGGCTTTGATTGCAGACCAGCCCTATGAATATTAGATAGTATGTCAACCCTACCGTGCAGGCCGTGTGCAAACCTCTCACGATCGATCTCCCGCTCGATGAAGTCATCTGCTAACACTTGGCCTCGTATCACGTTTGGTGTAGATGCTGTGCGGTATCTAGCCGCCTTGACCCAGCTACTGATCCTGTGGCCAGATCCTGGTTGTTGCGGGGTTTTAAAGAATATTTCCCTGGATGACTCGGGTGAAGGTTCCCTCTTCCTCTTGCTGCTATGGCTAGACCTGGTACTAGATCTGGAGCGTCTAGACGACCTAGATCTGCGTGAGCTGGAAGAGGACGCCGCGCTAGACTCGGCCTTTGACCTACTTGAGCCCTCGTGGCTCCCGTGTTCGGATTGTGACCGTTGAGATTGCTGTGATTGTTCTTCCTCATCCTCCTCGTTTTCTTGCCTATTATTGAATACGTTATTGAGCAGCTCAGTGATTTGAGATACTTGTGTTGTTAGCTCCGATATCTCAGCTTGTAGGCTTTTGCAAGTTGGTGGTTTAGTTGTCTGTCTTTCCTCCTGTTGGCCCGTTTCTTTGGCTTTAGCTCCTCGTGTTCGCGGCATTGTCGATCTTGACTTTTAGTTTGAAAAATTTTAGGTGTCTTGAGGATTTCCAGGGGCGAAGCAGGCTTCACTGATATCCAGGCTTCGCTCAGGTATTCTCTGACGTTAGAGGTATATTGTATTGCCAAAAAGTGGGTTATTAAGGCGAAGAAACCTCTGAGATAGAGGAGAAAAATATATATAGGTGGTGAGGGGAGCGAGGAGAAGGAGAAAGTGAGGGGTGAGGGTGTAGAGCCGTTAGGGGCGCATGAGTGTATTATTGAGGGATATGGGTTGTGTGCTTGAGTCCAGGTGGCGCCGCAATACCACATCATCACTTATGCGATGACTACATCATTATTTCCCTTATGAAGGTGTTATAATAGGAGGTCTCTACTATCAGGAAGTAGTGGCAAGTTTGTGTTGCCAATAGAGTGTCCAATTATTGCCAAATTAAAGACTATATGAGGGCCTATGGACGTTAGGGTTACGCCTAACGTCCATAGGCCCTCATACAGGGATAACATTGAGTGGTCTGGTACCTTTATATCATGTTTGATATTAAATGTAACTGGTTTTACTTCAAGGAAACATGTATAGATGTGGGGAGAAGCTTCTTTGAACCCAATTGGACATCAATTTTTTCATGTTTTTGAGGTCAAAAGTTTGAAAATTCACTAAAATATGAAAATTTTTGCCCCAAACTATGTGAAGTCAAGATAAATGTTTCTTCTATTGAGGTTTTCTGGTATTAAAAACATATAGAAATATGTTTCCCATCATTTATAATCATTGCATGTGATTTGATGAATATTTCTCAGATGAATGATGTCTATTTGATGACAAATACTTTTTAAGCCTTCAGCATAACGTCCATAGCCCCTTTTGGACTGTTGACTGCTTGGCCTGCATGAAGAATTATACATGAGCAAGCATGAAATAAAAGCTATTCCTCTGTTGTTACCACATTTTCCATGAAGCCTGCATTGCTTTAAGTTACTCAAATGACCTATCATCTTGAGGATTATTCATGGTAACTTGAAGTTTTAAAAAAAAATATATATAAAAAAATATAAAAAAACAATAAAAAAAAACAGCTCCCCCAAAATATAAATCCAAAATTTTAATATTCAAACAAGTATAACTAGGGTATAATGACATTTTTATGAAAGGGTAGTGAAAAAAAACCAGAAGTAATAAATTTAGAGGGTATATTGTAAATTTGCTGATTTCTTACAAGCAGCATAACGTCCATAGGCCCTTTTAGACACAGTTGTAAGATGCATGGTGGACTCAATTATAACAAAAAGCTATTGGAAAAGGAGCATATATGCTCAGAAACACGTCAGGAAATGAATTAAAGCCATACAAGTTAAGAAAAGCATGATTAGAAAACATGAGATGAAATAAAAGCAAAGTACATTTTATTTGGAGCAAAAATGCAGTTTTTTGGAAACATTCCATACCACAAGAATGATTCCTAAATTAAACTGGTTTAATATTCAAAGATCATATTTCCCATGCATTAAGAACATGATATAAAGACTCAGAAAAATAAGCATGGTCAAGGTATGTGATAGATTTAAATCAAAGAATAAGGATTATAATTATTCCAACTAAAAAGGGCCTATGGACGTTAGGGTAAAATTCTGAAAACCCTTGCAAAGTTGCAAAATTTTTACCACTGGTCCGATTTTGTTGGAATAAAGTGTCAAATGAAGGTAAATCGTTGAGCATTATGATAGAAATAAAGAAAATAAGTTTTAGTACATTTAAATTTAGGCGATCCTATGACCACCCATTTCTGCAATTTAGCACAATTGAAAAATCTACCCCACATACTCCCATAGAACTTGCATGACGGTAGTGGTTGGTCTACTACTCCTGGGCCGGGAAAGTCATTAGGCGTCCACTCACTGACATACCACATACTGACATACTGATCAGATAGGCTCTGAGCCTAGACTGTACAATTTGTTTACGGTCCAACTTTTTACCCAGATGCAATAATAGCGGTTTCTTAATGCAATATAATCTCCCCGTTATTGGTTTATTCTTATTTTGGTTTTTATTAGTTGTATTATTTGTTTCAGCGCTACTGCTGATGATGTGGGAATGGTTGTATGGGAATTAATGTAACACAATCCGAATAGAACAACATATATTATTTCATCTACTGTTTACCTAATCGAGCAGTTGAATTTTAATGATTATACATTGGTTTAAGAATTCATTTAGAAACGTTCTTTTCAAATCAGTACAACTTGTTTTCTTATAAAGGCATATATGTCAGATTTTCAGAAAATGTACAATTGGCAGCTGTACACATTTAGTAAATTATGCTAAAATAGGCTGCAATTTGGACAATACTAGGTAAATTCAAGTATATTCGGCATTGCATTGATTCTAGCAATCTGTTTGGCTAGGTTGAACTGTATTTTGAACTTTATTTTCGTCTGAAATTTGGGTTATTTGAGAAGATTGGCGAAGTTGAATTGTACATTTTCTGAAATTCTGACCCATATGTGTTAGGTCGTCAGAAAGTCGACAATCTATATATATTCAATATATTCTGGTAAATTTAAGTTGGAAAATGGTACTTTAGATGAGTCTGAATATATTTGGTACCTTTTCGGTTAATACGAACTGTAATTTGAGCCTCTCCTTTGTCTCAAATCCGGCTTATTTAGGAGGATTAGTGAAGTGCATTTTCTGACGACTTTACCCATAATGCAAAAGATGGGATCCGAGCAGGTGCCTCAATGGGAGGTGCCAAAACAAACCACGCCCCTGGATCCACCCACCCCCTGAAGCCTCCCCCCCCCCCGTCCCACCCCCACCCCTGGTGCATCAAATCCCCCACCCCTCCCTCGGTAATTGATCCATCCATCCATCCATCCAAAAACTAGAACAACAATTAATTTTGTACTTAAAACATGACAACTTAAAGATAGATATCTGATGGATGAACAGGCCGGGGGATCTAAGAATTCTTATTATAGAGCTTCCTATTTAAACTAGGTTCTTAGGTACCTGAAGGAGATATAAAATCATCAGTTTCTAATTCTATTATATACCGTTAGGACGTTCATTGTAACGGAGTGATAACGAATAGGGGATTTACATAGCCGCCATTTTGAATCTTGATTCCCATGGAATTATGGGACTAATGGTACAGTGTAAAGTCTATAGAAGACATGTTATGTTCAGCATGGAATATTTATCAATGCTCTATTGTCAATATCCACGTGTTATACATGTTTCCATAAGCCAAGTTCCTCTCTTTCCCATCATGCATTTGGTTTTCATAAATCATTCATACGAGCTCTGATATTGGTGATACATTCTTGCAGTTTTCGATAAAAATGTTGCCAAATATTTGCATGTCAAATTTCAACAGAATCCATCCCAGGATGCACTGTAACAGACATGTGCAGCGGCACATGTAACTCCCCTATTCATGCAAGACAACGGAATACATTTCTCTTATACCACTAAGGGCTTTGTTAAGATAAAATACAAAAGAAAATTATTGTTATTGTAGAAGGAGAAATAAATAGAGACCGGAGGCTTTGAACCCCGGGATCCGACTGACATATTTCATTACCCAAATGATACACATTATGAGTTATAGAATGGTCATGGTTGTTGATAATTGATTTTTTTTTTAAAGAAATTTTATTGAGAACATTTCCATGCGAACATAGTAATCTCATGCTACTATTTTCAAAGATCAATGTAAGATTTTATGATAATTAATCAGTTCGAGATGATTTAAATCAACAAAAGGTATATTACCTATGTTACAACATCGATACACTATAATGATAGTAATAAGGTCGCAAGACGACACTTATATGGTAGAAAAATAATGGGCTTCAGAGGCTTGTTGCCTGATGTTTCTGACATATACATACATTTTTTTTTCTCCAATAATCATAGAAATAATAATAATAAAGCCCTTAATGAACTGATAAAAACAAATATTTCATACTAGAGAGAGACCAATCTAACAGCAGCATTATTTCCAACACAGCTCGTCCTTTTTAAGGTAATTTTTTATGGAATTCCACTCATTATTTCTTATATGAGGATGCAATTTATTTCATAATTGTGGCCCACTAAAATGCGGACTTTTCCTGACTTTTTCAGTGTTAGGTCTTGCTTTGTTGAGAACGATGCCCTCATGCAATCTTGTCACTCTTTCACCTTCATCACGAAGGACATCCCTTTTAATGTACATGACACGTAATAACGAAATTTTAGATCTTTTTGTTAATTTGCTGATGTTACAAAATCGACAGAGGGTGTCTATATCTATTCGATCATCCAGATATATTATTTTCACTGCTCTATTAAGTATACGTTGCAGTTTCTGCTTAGCATCATTGGTAATATAATATATTAATATTCTAGATAAGTAATATTCTTAGTCCATGTGACATTGTGACCGTTCAAGAAATTACAAGAGCTGCGATATTGATCTTTTTTATTTTATTTTTCGTGCCCAGAATTTGAACCTGACACTTAATTAACTTTCATTTAATTTTAATTTATTTGCTGTCATCCAGATATTAATATTATCATAGTAGCCTCTTGGGATATTCTTACACTTTCACGTAAATTGTCACTAGTTACACTTAAGGCAGTGTGTCTGCGTACATTGTTAATGGTTAATCATTGTTACGCAATCATTGCATAATATTGCGTAATATGATATAAACACTATCATTTCTAAACTTACATGGCCGAATTGCACCTATTATAGATCTTCTTCTCCTCCTCAACCTCCCATATATACTAGGACTAGGGGCCGGAGGGTTGGTGGGGGGTTGGTGGGGGGGGGGGGGGGGGTTGGCAGCGTGCTGGTACAGTGACATACAACCTGCTTATATACTAGTAGACTAGGGCAATATCATACAGAGGCTGGGTCTGGCAGATTAGGAACAAGATGGACCGGGTGCCTTGCATTGACAGTGCCTTAGCTAGGTATGGGTGGGGGTAAAGGGGGTAAAGGTTGGGGGGGGAGCTTTAATGAGACTGCAGTAACTATTGAAGAATGCCCAATATTTCCCTATTTCATTGCGTATATGGGTGACATTTTCAGAAGCACAATTCGCCTTCACCAATCCTTTCAAATAACCTAAATTTAAGTGAAAAGTGACGTTCAAAATGCAGTTTAACACAATGAAAAAGATATTTCTAATGAACACAATGCCAAAGATACTCTAATTTACCCATGATTCATTAATTTTCTGTCTAATTTAACAGAAGTTACCAAATTTGTAGAGCTGCCGATTGTGCGTTTTCCGACAATCTGACCCATATATATATGTATACATGCTATTTTTAAATTCTGTGAAAATCGCATGAGAATCGACTCAGTGGACAGGGGCCTTAAGACTTTCTTCTGTAGTGTGTGACACTGGTGCATTTCTATGGATTAATGATTAAACCTATTCCAACACCCGCCATCTTGCCTTTTCCTCTATACCAGTACTAATAAATTCAAATGTAACTCAGGAAACCAATATATTATTTTAACAATAAATATTCCACCATGTATAATCTGTATGCCTGGGTCTAACTTTAGACCCTCTAAACCCCTCCCCCTCTAGTACCGGCCCCGCCCCCACCCCTCCAGTCCATCCCACCTATGGTTCATATAGAAGGGCACGCCTTCCATGTAATAAACAAGGGAGAGGCCACTGCTTATGAGGACAAAGACAAGATCTATGACCTGCCTCCATTTCCACACGCTTGTCCCTCTCTAGCCTAAGCTCTTTTTTATTCAGGCTCTATAATAAGCTCAGATATTATTAATGATCTCATAGCGGGGCTCTACTGGGCTTTTTGCACTTGCTAGTGTGTGCTAGCTGTATAGCGAATGAATACAATTAGTCCGATATGGTGCTAATGAAATATAGATTGTAGATTGTGGATTTGGCTGGGAGTAGTACTACACATGGGTCAGATTTTCAGAAAATGTACAATTTGTCTTCAGCAATCCTTTCAAATAACACAAATTTAAGACAATAATATGATGTTCAAAATTCAGTTTAACACAACCAAACATATTGTTTGAATCAAGGCAATACCAAATATACTCAGATATACCTAGTTTTAGCCATTCTTCAGTCTAATCTAGCAGAATTTATTAAATATGTAGATCAGCCAATTGTACATTTTCTGAAAATCTGACCCACTTATTCCTATTGGCAAAAGCTTTACCTCTCACACATTCAGGACCGGGGTAAGGTGTATTCTTAGATACAGTCTAGGCCCAAAGTTGAGAGAGTCCCTTCAAATGAAGGGAAAGCCTCAAACCGCGAAGTGCCATCATTATTCCATAAAGACAGCAAAATGTCATTATATTTCCATTAAAACGCCTAGATACTAGGCCAGGAAACCGATTAGCGAAGTAGGCGTCTAATCACTGACATACATACCATTCTTATCTGATCTGAAGGTTTGGAACTAGAGTGGATAAATTGACCAAAGCCTTATTTCTAAATCCTTCCTTATGTAATACACATTGATGCCTAGAATTTGAGATTTGTATAAAAGACGCCAATTAATTGGAGTTTCAGCCTATACAATAATAGCGATTCTGGTCATATATATTTGACCAGAATATATGAGTGAGATTATCAGAAAATGTACAATTCACTTTCACAAATTCTCTCAAATAACCCAAATTTCAGACGAAAATAAACTTCAAAATACAGTTCAACCTAACCAACCATATTGCTAGCGTCAATGCAATGCCAAATATACTAGAATTGAACTAATATTGAACAAATTGCAGCCTATTTTAGCATGATTTACTAAATGTGCACAGCTGCCAATTGTACATTTTCTGAAAATCTGACCCATATGATGCCCTAAACAGCAAGAATTGTGACAAAACTGTTCTAAAACTTTGGCTATGTGACCTTCAGATGGGTACCGGTAGGATAGAATGTGCCAAAATGTAGAATATTTCTATATAGGTCATATTCCATGAAACGCCACACTTTTCATCGCTTGATGACCTTGAATGATCTTGACCTTTCGTTCAGAGGTCCAATGACTGTTTCCAAATTAAGGCCCATCATAGGTCATGTGTGTCCAAAAATAGGTTTTTAATAAGTTTTTTTTTTGATAAAAAGAAAAAAAAAGTTCGTTTTTGAATTTATCTAAAGATGGATCAAAAGATCAAACAAGTTTGATTCTATTGATCTTTTCAGTGACCTTGACTTTTGATCTTCGATTTTAATAAGGGGCACTCAGTACCCCCAAACCGTTAAACACCTTTCATTGCAATTTGTTCTTGGTCAAACTTTATTTGTTTTCGACTAATAATGGCATATTGTTCCGAGAGTTGTTTTCCTATTTTGTCGTTTTCCTACGTTCAACTACTGGGTCAGATTTTCCGAAAATGTACGATTGAAGTTGAATTGTACATTTTCTGAAAATTTGACCCTACTTTACATCCATCTGGACATATATGGAGATATTACCTGCATTGTTGGGTATGATACAAAACAGTACAGGGATATGTATTATTATTTAATAGTTCTAGTAGCTCCAAAATAGTTTTAAAATTGTGAACTAAATGTACCTGAGGTATAGATGCATGTGTCAGCCCTATATTACAGTCATAGCTATTGGCTTCATAAATGCGATAATATGTAACAAAACTATCAACGAAATACAATTGTGTAACGACCTGCTATCCTTCATGCGTAAGGAAAAACCGAAGGGTCGTACAACCCCTCAATTCCCTGCCCCCACACAGCCGATTTGCCCCCCGACTGCCCCCTCCCCCCGATCGGGTCTCCCGATGAATCCTATGATTTCATTTCAAGTTCTGGTTTATGTTTTTGAAATAACATAAACCAGGATTGGAAATGAAATCCTAGGATTCATCAGGAGACCCAAATCGGTGGGCAGCCGGGGAGCAAATTGAGATTAAGATTGGAGCTGGGTTGGGGGTGGGAATTATTGTAAATCAACTAGTTTAGCACCCTTTTTAAGAGATTGAGTTGTAGTTAAATAAACATTTTAAAAGCTGAATTTTAACTTTGTAAACCACCTTATAGTGGTCACTACTAGTCAAGGGAGAACATATAGAAATGTATCTTATTCCTATATCTGTAATTGGGTAAGATTTTCAGAAAATGCATAATCTACAGTTCTACAAAACTCTCAAATTCTGTTAAATTAGAGTGAAAAATGATAAATACTAGGTGTAAGTGAGTATATTCTGTATTGTATTCATTCAAAAAATCTGTCTGGTTATGTTAACCTGTATTTTGAACCTGATTTATGCCTTAAATGTGGGTTATTTGAGAGGATTGGTGAAGGCGAATTGTACATTTTCTAAAGGTCTGACCATTTAGCCTAATAGATTCCATGTCGCTATATATTAGATTTATTACACATGCTTTCAATCATGAAAATAGACACAAATTGTGTCATAAAATTGAATGTTACGGTAATCTTTTTAAAAGTAACCCAGATTGGTTGCCATGACAACCCCACGTAAATCACTAGTGAAATACGCTCTATGCATAAATCACTCTAGATACGTTGTTTTCAGAGCAATGCGTGTATAATAAATATATACACCTTAAGTATGAGAATAGTATGTTTTGTGATTCAGACTCATAGTGATATATTTGATTAACAATGCAACAGTACATGAGTGTAAAACATTATAGACGTTCCTGTTCCCAGAGCTTGGCTTAATCAAATTAATTGGAGAGAAATAATGGCTTCTATTGTTCTGACAGCTACAAGCGAGACCCGTGTTAATGGAAATGTACGAGAGGGCAGACATATTGACAGTGCTATAAGGGTTGGCCCAGCAGGGACTGCAAGGGTTCTTTTTACTGTACATAGAGTCATGCCATCAAAAGCTGCACAATCGAGACATGTATACATGTATAGTGTTTATATTTAGTTTATCATGATACATTTTCTACACATAACAAATCTACTTCTGGAAATGGATGTCCCTCTTCTATGACCATCATTCTGACAATTTTCCAGGGGGTTCCTACTATTTATTATACACGCATTGCTCTGAAAACAACATATCTAGAGTGTGTTTATATCAGGCGGAAAAATTTGATACACACACTCTCAGACAATGGGTCAGATTTTCAGAAAATGTACAATTCAACTTCACCAATCTTCTCAAATATCCCAAATTACAGACGAAAATAAAGTTCAAAATACAGCTCAACCTAACCAAACAGAATTGCTAGAATCAATGCAATGCCGAATATACTCGGAATTTACCTAATATTGGCTATTTTTCAGTCTAATTTAGCAAAATTTACTAAATGTATACAGCTACCAATTCTACATTTTCAGAAAATCTGACCCCAATACGTTTCAGGCTGCCAGGCAGTCTGTCAGGCCTTCGTTTTCCGGTGTCTTTTTCGTCTTTTGAATCATTATTAAATTTGTTACAGGCCTTCAACTATACAATTCAACTGCAACAATCATCTCAAATAACCCAAATTTAAGAAAGAGAATGAGATTGCATCGCCGGTCTTTAGTTTAGTCCTTCAGTGCATAGAAGTCTCTTCACGACTCCCTACTTAACCCAAATGATGCTGCCTTAATCACTATATCCCTATTTCACAGTATAAGAACTCCTCTGTATGACAGGTTTGTAGGGCATGAGACATAAGATGATTTGAGAATTGGGTCAGATTTTCAGAAAGTGTACAATTGGCAGCTCTACACATTTAGTAAATTCTCCTAAATTAGGCTGAAAAATGAAGAATACCAGGTATATCTGAGTATATTTGGTGTCGCATTGATTTATAGTATCAGTTCTGTTATGTTAAACTGCATTTTGAAGCTCATTTTTGGCTGAGATTTTGGTTAATTGAGAAGATTGGCGAAGATGAATTGTACATTTTCTGGCGATTTCATCCATAGGATGATTTGAGAATTGTATTCCCTATGTGCACCAGGGAGATGTGTGAGAGGTCGTACGGCGGTTCCAGGAACTACTTCAAGAACAAGAATTTAGTTTTTCTTCGTGCAAGTTGAGATGATTGAAGGAGATGGGAGAATGAAGAGGCTAATTTGATAAGATGACAAATGGGGCAACAACACCATCTGTAAAACAGGACACCCAATTCTCGCTCTGGCTAGAAAACTTACAACTTGCAACAACAGTGAAGAATACAATGTTAATAGGCTTAAATGTTACAGTACTATGGACAATGGCATATGGGTCAGATTTTCAGAAAATGTACAATTGGCAGCTGTACACATTTAGTAAACTCTACTAAATTGCGCTGCAATTTGGCCAATACTAGGTAAATTCGAGTATATTCGGCATTGCATTGATTCTAGCAATCTGTTTGGTTAGGTTGAACTGTATTTCGAAGTTTATTTTCGTCTGAAATTTGGGTTATTTGAAAAGATCGGCGAAGATGAATTCTACATGTTCTGGCGATTTCACCCATATATATACAGGTTGGTAGGTAAGAGGTGTGCCAAAATGTAGAATATAGGTCATATATTCCATGAAACGCCACACTTTTCATCGCTTGATGACCTTGAATGATCTTGACCTTTCGTTCAGAGGTCCAATGACTGTTTCCAAATTAAGGAAATTAACTTCACACTAACTGTTTGTAAATTCTATGGGTTGAACTCATCGAATATTGAATAAACAACTTAGAATCTAACAAACTCTGTTTATGATATGAAATACCGGTGTCCCTATCACTAGTACGTACATCTGGTAAATCGATCCATCCGCACTGAATCGGTTGTATACCTGTTGCTACAGGAACTTATAGTTGCCATATTGGTCAGATTTTCAGAAAATGTACAATTCATTTCAATAATCTTCTCAAATAACCCACATTTCAGACGAAAATAAAGTTCAAAACACAGTTCAACCTAACCAAACAGATTGCTAGAATCAATGCAATGCTGAATATACTCGAGTTTACCTAGTATTGACGAGATTGCAGCAGAATTTAGCAAAATTTACTTAATGTGTACAGCTGCCAATTGTACATTTTCTGAAAATCTGACCCATATAGTTCTATGAAGCTAGGTGTAACCATGAAAGGAGATGGGCCTAGCGGAGGAAAGATATTATGGCCGAATCACCAGAAAATGCACAATTTGTCTTCAGGAATCCTCTCAAAGAACACACATTTAAGAGTGAGTGAGTGAGATTGGTTGCTTTACGCCCTTATCAACACTTTGAAGTGTTATATCAAGGGCGGGAGAGCTGAGAGGGGGGCAGTTTATGATCATACCCAGGAAAAAGAGATAGAGAAGAAGGGAGAGAGAGACAGAAAAAGAGACAGAAATGCACTTTAAGGTCTTACCCAGGACCACACAAATTTAAACAATAATGAAGTTCAAAATTCAGTTTAACACAACCAAACAGATTGTCTGAATCAAGGCAATACCAAATATACTCAGATATACCTAGTTTTGACCATTTCTCAGTCTAATTTAGCAGAATTGACTAAATATGTAGATCTGCCAATTGTGCATTTTCTGAAAATCTGACCAATTACTATATGCCGGAGACAATGTGTATTCATTGTTTTTCTCGTTACCTGTTGTTTTAATGAATTGAAGCACTTTTTGGTCCCAATATTGTCACAAAACTGCATCAATAAGATAGGTCTCAAGTTACCTATTAGTGATAGTGTAACAGTGTAAAGAAAGAATTAGTAGACTTTAACATTATTTATTTAACATTTTTTACCAGGACTAGATCACCGCAATGGTGGTCTTCCTCCCGTACCTGTGGGAGCAGGTGAAATTGTAGCCATGCCCGGTGTAACAGTTCTAAATTACTCCCTCATCTAATATACCCCCCGGTAATTTAGACCTTAGGTTTAAATGACCCCCTCTAGGTTCAAATTACCCCCCTTTGTTTCATTGATAATCTTACACCAACAATACTGTACTTTACATATTGACAGTAGCTCCATACCAAGAGCGGTGGAAAACGGCTGATCTATGAGCTAAGCGGGCAGGTCACAGAAGCCTTATGTATTAACCATAGGCTTAACTTTCTCCTTTTTCTCCCAGAATTTGAGTTATTGTATAATGATGTCAGCTATCCAATATTATCAAATGACATGTTAAGATTGGTCATGCTTAACAAGAGGACATTTTATCTGCTAGATTTTAGTATATAGCAACTTTCGTAACGGTGTATCAACAAAAACAAGTAAGCGTAGGTGTACGGGCTGCAGGGGGTCAGTGGCCGTGTGGTCACACCTCTGCACGTCCACTGGGAGCCCGTGTGGAGGGTGTACGGTTTGGCCCGCATAGCTAGGTGAGTCAACTGAACTGCGCATGCGTAGAATGACAGAAGTTCATCCCGCAGTTACTGGTACGCACTGGAGACAGAATTTGTGAAGGGGGCTATTGTAAAAGAACATATTGGGAGAGAAGGTCATATCTAATGCTTATGGGAAATAAATTAAAGATCTTTTTGAGGGTCTAATAATGAAATTTATTGTAATTCTGTATAATAATCCTTTTTTCTTTCTATTTATTTAAACTTAAAATATCATTGTAACTCAATGACTATGGGAGCATATTGCAAATAAAAAAACAAAACAACTAAAATCTATTCAGTTCTGTCTATCAGGCCTGTACTGTATCCAGTTTTTACTTTATTCATTATTACTTTTATTGTCATAATTAAAAGAACGGCTCTTGAGGCTCAACAAAATCAAGAATCTACCATATGTGATGTGTTGTAGGAAAATGAGTCACAATTCTCAAAATGGATATTTTTCAAAGTGATTTATTCACAAGATCCCTGTATAGGATTGGAATGTTCCCATCTTTGGGGTGCTTAGCACTGTCTGTCGTATGAATAAATGTACCAAATTGCGAGACCGTGTCTTAAATATATCCATGCATTCCGAGCCTCATGGGTCAGATTTTCCGAAAATGTACAATTGGCAGATGTACACATTCAGTATATTCCCCTAAATTAGGCTGAAAAATGATGAATACTGGGTATATCTGAGTACATTTGGTGTCGCATTGATTGATAGTATAGGTCTGTTCTGTTATGTTAAACAGCATTTTGAAGCTCATTTCTGCCTTATATGTGGGTTATTTGATAGGATTGGTGAAGGTGAATTGTGCATTTTCTGAAAATCTCACCCATATTGACTAGTTTACTAGTAATTTTCCACCCAGAAATATTGCTAACTTTTGAGTTTTTTCAAAAATAAACACACCAAACCTAAAATTTAGAAATAAATATTAGATGCCCTAATGTTTACCATCATTGGAATCGGCTTGATCTCATCTTTTCAAATATGATGATAACTCAAAATTCTTTTTTGAGACTTTTGACTTATTTCCTGAAACACATCAATAAGATATATGGCCTGGTTGCTTATGAATTCCAGCATTTGCCATACGTTTCTCTGTACATATCACCACTAGATTTGATTTTAAAATATGTTTATTCAGGACAACAGACCTTAAAGTGCCTGGTCCTTGGTAAGACCTTTAAGGGCCTTTCTGTCTCTTTTCTCTGTCTCTCTCTCCCTTCTTCTCTATCTCTATTTCCTGGGTATGATGATAAACTGCCTCCCTCTCAGCTCTCCCGCCCTTGATATAACACTTCAAAGTGTTGATAAGGGCGTAAAGCAACCAATCTCACTCACTCACTCAGGACAACAGAAATAAATTTCTGCGACAAGCGTTGATATTTTCAGAAGTTGCCTGATTGCATGAGGCAAGGCACTAAATTATTCAATAACACATAGAAAGAAAATTATATAAAACATATTAATCATTTCAATACATAAAGACATGGATACATTGTGATAACATTCACAATAGTCAATAGTACTTTGTATTCAAATCTTGGTCTAAAAACATATTTAAAAGCAATGAACAGAATATCTATATAATTCGCGTCGTGCTCTTACACATATACCATGGGGTATTACACTTTGAATTGTCATATTATATTAATTTAACATTAAGACAATGCAATCCATAGTATCAACATAGGCCTGGTCGCAAGGTAAGTCAGACAACACAATGCAATACTGTAAAGGTCCATTCACATTACCACGACCAGCCGGCCGATACTTGCCGGATGTAATACTTTAACATTGTGTTTTTTGTCGTGCGGCAGCTGTACACCAATCGGCCGTTGTAATGTGAATGGGCCTTTATGCTTCTCTAAGCTAGAGAATGACAAGACGTCTCGATACAGACAATTCTCAATTTATCTTCGGAAATATAATTTTCTCAAAGTTGTACCTTGATCTTACTTTGGCAGGAGGCCAGTACCACGATAATATAGATTTAATCAGAAAAGTTTTTAGGAGGAAAGAACATACGTCGATTGAAAATCGGAAAAATGGCATTTAGTCATGCGAGGTGAATTGAAGAACCATTAAGTCAATTTCATTCACTTGATTTTATGGAAGTATATCGTGATTCAGTGCGACTTAGGAACAAAAGGTTCATTCAAGTTTTCATGTTCTTGGTCTTAAGGGAGCTTTTGGAATGGCACTAGTCTGGGACGTATTAGATTACACATAGACTAATACGGAGGTTCCACCGATCCTCCTCACCCTTCTTAACATCTTAATCGCTTTTTAATTCTGAAAAAGAAAAGCTGATAGGAAAATGATTAAAACATCGGGAGGATTGAGGATGCAGGGGAACAGTGTCTTTAGTCCCAATCATTCAATTTCTAACTTTTTTTCTCTCGGAATATTAGAAAAAACTGATCAGAGTGTACGATAGTTAAAACCGATCGTTGGAACAACCCCAGGGAAAATGTACAATTCAACTTCCCCGATCTTCTCAAATAACCCAAATTTCAGACGAAAATAAAGTTTAAAATATAGTTCAACCTAACCAAACAGATAGCTCGAATCAATGCAATGCCAAATACACTCGAATTTACCTAGTATTGACCAAATTGCAGCCTAATTTAGCAGAATTGACTAAATGTGTACAGCTGCCAATTGTACATTTTCTGAAAATCTTACCCTTATGTTTATGAGGATGTTCAATCATTCTGAGGCTGAGTATTTATACTATTTCTAATGATTATCCCTAAAGGAATTGTTGAAGATGTATAGGCAGTTAAGAACCATATTAAACAGTCATTTGGGAAGGTAGATATCAATGATAAATACTACTGTTGGGAGCTGATTAAGGATCCATATATGGGTCAGATTTTCAGAAAATGTACAATTGGCACTTCTACACATTTAGTAAATTATGCCAAAATAGGCTGCAATTTGGCCAATACTAGGTAAATTCAAGTACATTTGGTATTGCATTGATTCTAGCAATCTGTTTGATTATGTTAAACTGTATTTTGAACTTTATTTTCGTCTGAAATTTAGGTTATTTGAGAAGATTGGCGAAGTTGAATTGTACATTTTCTGAAAATCTGACCCATATATGTCTCTGTAAAGGCGGCCTCAATTTTGAGTTTAAGTATTTTGAGATCCCAAGAACAAGTTAAATTCCCATTCCCGTGTTCACTATTCCATTCTCAGGTTCTGACCAAACCAATAGAGGTTCTAAGTCAATAAGGGGAAGCTTAATCCATCTTTGAATATATGAAGTAATAACAAAAAAAGTAAACCATACCCGACGGGCAAATGAACGCGATTCTACGCGATTTTTAATGCGCAATCATCTCGCCAGAGTTCTGTGATGAGAGTGGACGCTTTTCACGCAATAATTATTGCGCAATGATTGCGAGATGGTCAGCTAAAAGTATAACGCAATATTAGTGCAAAAATTAGCAAATTCTTATGGCATTTTGAGCGGGATATTTTATGCACAATTTATGTCATTGCATTGCTTTTATTTGCATAATAATATCATTCTAAATTAGTCATAGCTAATTCTCCATGATAATACATCAATTTTGTTATCATGGTTTTTATCATGTTAGACACTTATAATACTTAGTAAATAGTTTGACATCATTTTTGTCATCTCTTTCCAATCCACCATGACAGCAGGTTTGCCTACCTGTAGGTGAAGGTTTGCCTACCTGCAGGTGAAGGTTTGCCTACCTGTAGGTGACGTCAGTGAGTGTGCATTTGTACAACGGCTACAGAGCACTCATAGCACCCATACCATTTCTGTATACAGTTATAGGGGGTGTTTTGATTATTACCCGTTTTTCAAAATCAAAAAAATAAATTACACTAATGAACTGTTTGAAGATATTACTTATAATGTTTCTAATCAAATGGTTAAGAACATATATAATGTATAGATGCCACATAGGTGTATTAGCAGCACTTTCATTGTAACAGAAATTGAAAATGCACCTCAGTTACCAATTGCGCCACCTGGTGAAAACAGTACTCTATAACAGTACCTGGTGAGAACAAGTGGCATAATGGTAAGGGCAAAGGGTAATGGGCCATTTCCATTATTTCGAACATATAATAGAATTATTTAATAGAATAATTAATAGAAATAGTAGAGATCCTTATGTATTAGCACAGTTACTGTATAGAAATAAAACAGATATTTTGACAAAAAGGTATTCAAGCTTTGGTTACAACCAGGTCCTATTTTTGTGGCCATCATTGATTTCCTAGCTGATATATTTTTATTAAATATCGCTAGTCGAATTAGTGAGTAATATATCTCATTTTTACCTTAAATCATTTGATAAATCGGGCATAATGAGGCTGAAATAAGGCAAAATAATAGGGAAAATATAGGTATCTGGATCATAGGTGTAGGAACCCAAATATTGGCCCCAGCCTTCCCAAACTTCACCTGCATTATGCTGATATTCCCTGCTATATGTACACCAACGATTGTAGAGATTCAACGAATTTTATTTTTTCTAAAAAAAAAAATGGCCTTCTCAAATCAAAATTAATGGTGCCCGTTTGGGAGAATTACTCATATAGTAGCCGTTCTCTGTGCGAAAAATCAGGCCTGTGGGAATTCAGGAAGCCAGTACAGCCTCAATGTCGCACACACATTCATTTGACACTTTGCTTTCACACCACAATTCGCTCACCCATACAATGGCAGTATGGGCTCAGTTTGATACCCATTTAAAGCTAAATGCAACCCCCAAATAGTGTATTCCGAGAGGAATTGTACATTTCTATAATGACACACTGGATTTTTTTGCATGAAAATCTTTGCATACTCTTTGAGGCTGACAATGAAATTCATTTAATTCATATAATGAGTATTTAGACGCGATTTTGAATGTGCATTATATGCGCAATTGAGATCACACCCATATTATTGGCTCTTAAAGAAAACATGTATTTGTAGATGAATTGGTTGAGTAACACATGTTTAATACAAACATAAATGAATATGAATGAGAACTTGATCCAACACAAGTGTAAGACTACCAACAACATAGGAGGAAATGGACGCAATGGATTTCACATAATGATGGCTAATAGTATGTCCATTTCACTGTGATTCAAAGCTATAAGTATCACACTTCACTAGTTTGCGGCCAATCACAAAATGATCCCAGTGCTATCACACTCAATTGCACTCAGTGCCCGTCGGGTATATATATATGGGTCAGATTTTCAGAAAATGTACAATTAGCAGCTCTACATATTTAGGAAATTCTCCAAAATAAGGCTGAAAAATGATGAATACCAGGTATATCTGAGTATATTTGGATCGCGTTGATTTAAAGTATCAGTTCTCTTTTGTTAAACTGCATTTTGAAGCTCATTTAAGTCTTAAATGTGGGTTATTTGAGGGAATTGGTGAAGGCGAATTGTACATTATCTGAAAATCTGACCCATATAACTAGAAACTGAGGTAAAGGTTTATAGAAATGTATATAAGATAAGATAAGATAAGATAAGATAATTCTTTATTTGCCATACGATGTTTGACAAAGAGGTTACGTTCTTCTCAAGAGGAGGTCTT
This sequence comes from Sthenelais limicola, assembly GCA_942159475.1. Lineage (NCBI taxonomy): Eukaryota > Metazoa > Annelida > Polychaeta > Phyllodocida > Sigalionidae > Sthenelais > Sthenelais limicola. The sequence goes on from OW804095.1 coordinate 36,991,046, forward strand.
CCCGAACATGCCTTTCTTGATTACCTTTTTTCTTGGTTACATTTGACTAAGCTACGTTTATATTAGACACTATGAGTATTAAAAACGGTGATCCGAAAACAAGCAACTGATTAATTACTCAATCAAGAATCAATCAATCATTCAATTTCAATGTGTACATCTCACAAAGAAGTATAATTACAAATGCTGCATGTACTAGTGCTAGTAATAAGTGGCATAATCATGGGACATCCATAATTACTGGACATCGGTGTAAACAGAGAGAAACTTGATGAAAATACAGAAAAAACAAAAACAAAAAACAAAGTATATATATTATAGCTAGCTTCTTTTTGGGTCAAGACAGATATTTACTCCACGTTGATGTATGTACCACATGCTATTTGTATGGGCGGGAGTAGTGTGGTAATTTGCACCAGTTCCACGTGTGTGGTATGACTTCCTGTCCCCAGCAAACATAGCCATATAAGGTAATCATAGCAACGTGGGAGTAAATATAGAACCTAAATTCGAATGTGGTACTCGGGACACTATTACACTGTCCTCGATTTTTTTTATAACCCACTCGGCAATTGGGCCATGAAAAAACAAACATCTCAGACAGTGCAATAGTGTCCTTTGTACCACATTCTCATCAGGTTCTATCTGCATCAGATTTTCAGAAAAATGTAGGCCTACAATTGGCAGCTGTACACATTTAGTAAATTCTGCTAAATTAGGCGGCAATTTGGTCAATACTAGGTAAATTCAAGTATATTTGGCATTGCATTAACACTAGCAAACTGGTTGGTTAGGTTGAACTGCATTTTGAATTTTTTTTTTCTTTTTTGTTAAGTCATTTCAGGCCAGTACAATTAATTTTCATCTGAAATTTGGGTTATTTGAGAAGATTGACGAAATTGAATTGTACATTTTCTGAAATTCTGACCCATCTATTTCTCGTAGGACAAGCTGAAGCATTCCCATTCATTGAATGAAATAAAGCACCAATATTATGGTTACAGGCATTCTCTTACATGAGTAAAGGTTCATAGATAACTAAAATTACAACAGGTATAATAATCTGTCAGATACAAGTTAAACAATGTAAGTAAATCAGGTTCAAAATACAGTTCAACATACCGGTACCCAGACATTATTGAATGAATACAATACAGAATACATTCAGAATGACAGATACACACAGTATTTTTAACAGAACTTGATGGATGTGTAGAACTGTAAATTGTGCATGTTCTGAAAATCTGACCCATATACGAAAAGGGCTGTTCTGAGTATCACCTAATCAGCTACTTCTACGAATGAAATTTGTCGGAATAAAAACCTGTTAAAAATAGGCGAGAGAACCATATGGGTCAGATTTTCAGAAAATGTACCAATATTTACAGCTGTACACATTTAGTAAATTCTCCTAAATTAGGCCGAAAAATGAAGAATACCGGCTATATCTGAGTATATTTGGTATTGCATTGTTTTAAAGTATCAGTTCTGTTATGTTAAACCGCATTTTGAAGCTCATTTTTGCCTTAAACGTGGGTTATTTGAGAGGATTGGTGGATGCGAATTGTACATTCTCTGAAAATCTGACCCATATATAGTGTGGAGCTCGCCACCTACACCAAGAGAACCAGGTCAACAACTATTCCGAGAAAGATTATGGAGAACGATATGAATAACCAATAGGTACAAGTAATTAAAACATAAGCCGAGCTAGTGAATAAAAGTAAAAGAAATTATATACGGTAGTATGTTCTTATGGACAAAAGGGTCTTCTTACTTGGCCATGTACCCATTTTGTACCCCAGGTTTAATCTGAAATATAACTATCCTTTATTATTGAAATTTAAGATATCATACACTGCAAGACCTGTGTTTTTGTGACTTGTTACTTGATAAATGACGAGGCCCTTCTGCGTATTACTATTTTCCCTAATTGAAATTCGAAACTTGACAAACATACCATGTAATTATTTGGTCGCCAGTAGCAAATTGAAAACAAATTTCATAAGCCATTCATAAGCCCGGGTTTATATTAATTTCAAATGGTGATAGACCAGGTTTATATAAGGCGTAGGCTTATATTCGACGTAAGAATTACAGTACTTAAAGGAAAATGCCAGCGTTGTCATCACTGTACATAGCGGGAATTCAAGGAACTAATGCATCAAACAATTTTACTTCTAATGCATGAAACAAGTTTACTTCCATTCACTATTGATTTCAATGGGGGAAACTCATCGTGATACAAGTTTAGCTGAATAACTTTTTTTAGTTCAATGACCCCTATTTTATTAATTGGGAGGGTAGAATAACATATCAGCTATGTATATGCAGATTTTAAAGAAAACCGTATGATTCAATCGTCTGCTATTTGGGAAAAACAGGAAAATACCCGTTTTTCCCATAGACTTCTATAGTGAACAGTAGTAAATTTCAGCGGTCCCCGAAATAAAAACTAATCCAATGACATATGGTTATGGGGGCCTTTTTGGGTTCCCACAACCATGTTCTTTCTAAATCCAAAGTTTTAAAAAAAAATCCATGATTCATTCAATTTTGATTAAACACTGGAATTTCCCTTTAATGAGTGTGTTTACTCGCCGGCTAATAAACGGGGAAATACGGTAGTTTTTATTTCAGATATCTCGTGTGTACCCTCAGTTCAAACCCCCTTAATCTATACGGTATCACGCACTGAACGCCGACAACTTGCTGTAGCTTGCTCGGGCCTGGTGCATAACAACTCCATATTAAGACATTGTCTTGCTAAGCTATGTTCCTTGCTTGGGGTAAGACATCGCTAATTAAGAAATACAAATTAGCATTGTCTGTATAGCACACTCCTCCACTAAATACTCCTTACCAGCTGCTTATAGTTTATGGCAGGGTAATTATAGTGCGGGGATTTCTCTCTGATGTCAAAGTTTGGAAGAAGGCATTCCATTAGTCCCTGTTCACATCCTCATAAAAACAGCCATAGCCTCGGATCGTCTCACTCGACCCAATTTTTGGGAAAGTTCCTCCTGTTTTAGCTTTAATCCTCTCCCCTCCAAACTAGGCCATAATAGCCAATATGACATAGGCAATGTTTTATGACACTTAAATGACCAAAGCATCTGGCCTCCCGCCACCTTCCATCTTCCCCCTTCCCCCTTCCCTATAAAGGAAAGGAGCGCTACACTCTAGCAAGGACAGCTAGCATACCTATTGCGGCCAATATGTGGTTTGATGGTTATTGTCATATATGGGTCAGATTTTCAGAAAATGTACAATTGGTAGATGCACACATTTAGTAAATTCCGCCAAATTAGGCTGCAATGTGGTCAATACTAGGTAAATTCGAGTATATTGGGCATTGCATTGATTCTAGCAATCTGCTTGGTTAGGTTGAACTGTATTTTGAACTTTATTTTCATCGTAAATTTGGGTCATTTGAGAAGATTGGCGAAGTTGAATTGTACATTTTCTGAAAATCTGACCCATATATATATATATATCAAATATTATAGATATTAAAGCTATGGTGCTCAACCTACCAAGACTATCCTCTGACCAGCTCCATTTGTTATCATATTTGGATTTAAAATGGGCTGCAGATTGAAACCACAACAACCGCAGAGGGAACGAATATTAGTGGAGTCATAGCCTCCTTATAGAAGGAGAATCTGTAAGTAAGAATTCATTACGCAACCACCCCCAGGTATTAGGTAATACACCCCCCCACAGCCCCCACGCCCCCTCCTAGTGAATCTGTGCACTAACTCATGAGGTATTATTCTAGCACAAGGAGGTGAAGGGAAAGAGTAATAAAGGGTGAGAGATAAGCTAAAATATTGGGCAGCAGTTCACAGCGGGGCGTGTGTAGGTGTAATAGAGTCAGATCTTCAGAAAATGTACAATTCAACTTGGCCAATCCTCTCAAATAACACATATTTAAGACAGAAATGAGCTTCAAAATGCTGTTTAACATAACAGAAATGATACTTTAAATCAATGTGATATCAAATATACTCAGATATACCCAAAATTTATATTTTTTTAGCAGAATTTAGCAGAAATTACTAAATATGTAGAGCTGCCAATTGTACATTTTCAGAAAATCTGACCCAATAGTAGTACAGGGAGATGGTTCAGTCTCCCAGGCAGTACTAGTAGTACAGGGAGATGGTTCAGTCTCCCAGGCAGTACTGGTAGTACAGGGAGATGGTTCAGTCTCCCAGGCAGTACTAGTAGTACAGGGTTCAGTCTCCCAGGCAGTACTAGTAGTACAGGGAGATGGTTCATTCTCCCAGGCAGTATTAGTAGTACAGGGAGATGGTTCAGTCTCCCAGGCAGTACTAGTAGTACAGGGAGATGGTTCAGTCTCCCAGGCAGTACTAGTAGTACAGGGAGATGGTTCAGTCTCCCAGGCAGTACTAGTAGTACAGGGAGATGGTTCAGTCTCCCAGGCAGTACTAGTAGTACAGGGTTCAGTCTCCCAGGCAGCACTAGTAGTACAGGGAGATGGTTCAGTCTCCCAGGCAGTACTAGTATTACAGGGAGATGGTTCAGTCTCCCAGGCAGTACTAGTAGTACAGGGTTCAGTCTCCCAGGCAGCACTAGTAGTACAGGGAGATGGTTCAGTCTCCCAGGCAGTACTAGTAGTACAGGGAGATGGTTCAGTCACCCAGGCAGTACTAGTAGTACAGGGAGATGGTTCAGTCTCCCAGGCAGTACTAGTAGTACAGGGAGATGGTTCAGTCTCCCAGGCAGTACTAGTAGTACAGGGAGATGGTTCAGTCTCCCAGGCAGTACTAGTAGTACAGGGAGATGGTTCAGTCTCCCAGGCAGTACTAGTAGTACAGGGAGATGGTTCAGTCTCCCAGGCAGTACTAGTAGTACAGGGAGATGGTCTCCCAGGCAGTACTAGTAGTACAGGGAGATGGTTCAGTCTCCCAGGCAGCACTAGTAGTACAGGGAGATGGTTCAGTCTCCCAGGCAGTACTAGTAGTACAGGGAGATGGTTCAGTCTCCCAGGCAGCACTAGTAGTACAGGGTTCAGTCTCCCAGGCAGTACTAGTAGTACAGGGTTCAGTCCCCCAGGCAGTACCAGTAGTACAGGGAGATGGTTCAGTCTCCCAGGCACCACTAGTAGTACAGGGTTCAGTCTCCCAGGCAGCACTAGTAGTACAGGGAGATGGTTCAGTCTCCCAGGCAGCACTAGTAGTACAGGGAGATGGTTCAGTCTCCCAGGCAGTACTAGTAGTACAGGGAGATGGTCTCCCAGGCAGTACTAGTAGTACAGGGAGATGGTTCTTCCTCCCAGGCAGTACTAGTAGTACAGGGTTCAGGCTCCCAGGCAGTACTAGTAGTACAGGGAGATGGTTCAGTCCCCCAGGCAGTACTAGTAGTACAGGGAGATGGTTCAGTCTCCTAGGCAGCACTAGTAGTACAGGGAGATGGTTCAGTCTCCCAGGCAGTACTAGTAGTACAGGGTTCAGTCTCCCAGGCAGCACTAGTAGTACAGGGAGATGGTTCAGTCTCCCAGGCAGTACCAGTAGTACAGGGAGATGGTTCAGTCTCCCAGGCAGCACTAGTAGTACAGGGAGATGGTTCAGTCTCCCAGGCAGCACTAGTAGTACAGGGAGATGGTTGAGTCTCCCAGGCAGTACTAGTAGTACAGGGAGATGGTTCAGCCCCCCAGGCAGTACCAGTAGTACAGGGAGATGGTTCAGTCTCCCAGGCAGTACTTGTAGTACAGGGAGATGGTTCAGTCTCCCAGGCAGTACTAGTAGTACAGGGTTCAGTCTCCCAGGCAGTACTTGTAGTACAGGGAGATGGTTCAGTCACCCAGGCAGTACTAGTAGTACAGGGAGATGGTTCAGTGACCCAGGCAGTACTAGTAGTACAGGGAGATGGTTCAGTCTCCCAGGCAGTACCAGTAGTACAGGGAGATGGTTCAGTCTCCCAGGCAGTACTAGTAGTACAGGGTTCAGTCTCCCAGGCAGTACTAGTAGTACAGGGAGATGGTTCACTCTCCCAGGCAGCACTAGTAGTACAGGGAGATGGTTCAGTCTCCCAGGCAGTACTAGTAGTACAGGGAGATGGTTCAGTCTCCCAGGCAGCACTAGTAGTACAGGGAGATGGTTGAGTCTCCCAGGCAGTACTAGTAGTACAGGGAGATGGTTCAGCCCCCCAGGCAGTACCAGTAGTACAGGGAGATGGTTCAGTCTCCCAGGCAGTACTTGTAGTACAGGGAGATGGTTCAGTCTCCCAGGCAGTACTAGTAGTACAGGGTTCAGGCTCCCAGGCAGTACTAGTAGTACAGGGTTCAGTCTCCCAGGCAGTACTAGTAGTACAGGGAGATGGTTCACTCTCCCAGGCAGCACTAGTAGTACAGGGAGATGGTTCAGTCTCCCAGGCAGTACTAGTAGTACAGGGAGATGGTTCAGTCTCCCAGGCAGTACTAGTAGTACAGGGAGATGGTTCAGTCTCCCAGGCAGCACTAGTAGTACAGGGTTCAGTCTCCCAGGCAGTACTAGTAGTACAGGGTTCAGTCTCCCAGGCAGTACTAGTAGTACAGGGAGATGGTTGAGTCTCCCAGGCAGTACTAGTAGTACAGGGAGATGGTCTCCCAGGCAGTACTAGTAGTACAGGGAGATGGTCTCCCAGGCAGTACTAGTAGTACAGGGAGATGGTCTCCCAGGCAGTACTAGTAGTACAGGGAGATGGTTCAGTCTCCCAGGCAGTACTAGTAGTACAGGCTTCAGTCTCCCAGGCAGTACTAGTAGTACAGGGAGATGGTTCAGTCTCCCAGGCAGTACTAGTAGTACAGGGTTCAGTCTCCCAGGCAGTACTTGTAGTACAGGGAGATGGTTCAGTCACCCAGGCAGTACTAGTAGTACAGGGTTCAGTCTCCCAGGCAGTACTAGTAGTACAGGGAGATGGTTCAGCCCCCCAGGCAGTACCAGTAGTACAGGGAGATGGTTCAGTCTCCCAGGCAGTACTTGTAGTACAGGGAGATGGTTCAGTCTCCCAGGCAGTACTAGTAGTACAGGGTTCAGTCTCCCAGGCAGTACTAGTAGTACAGGGAGATGGTTCAGTCTCCCAGGCAGTACTTGTAGTACAGGGAGATGGTTCAGTCACCCAGGCAGTACTAGTAGTACAGGGAGATGGTTCAGTCACCCAGGCAGTACTAGTAGTACAGGGAGATGGTTCAGTCTCCCAGGCAGTACCAGTAGTACAGGGAGATGGTTCAGTCTCCCAGGCAGTACTAGTAGTACAGGGTTCAGTCTCCCAGGCAGTACTAGTAGTACAGGGTTCAGTCTCCCAGGCAGTACTAGTAGTACAGGGAGATGGTTCAGCCCCCCAGGCAGTACTAGTAGTACAGGGAGATGGTACAGTCTCCCAGGCAGCACTAGTAGTACAGGGAGATGGTTCAGTCTCCCAGGCAGTACCAGTAGTACAGGGAGATGGTTCAGTCTCCCAGGCAGCACTAGTAGTACAGGGAGATGGTTCAGTCTCCCAGGCAGTACTAGTAGTACAGGGAGATGGTTCAGTCTCCCAGGCAGTACTAGTAGTACAGGGTTCAGTCTCCCAGGCAGCACTAGTAGTACAGGGAGATGGTTCAGTCTCCCAGGCAGTACTAGTATTACAGGGAGATGGTTCAGTCTCCCAGGCAGTACTAGTAGTACAGGGTTCAGTCTCCCAGGCAGCACTAGTAGTACAGGGAGATGGTTCAGTCTCCCAGGCAGTACTAGTAGTACAGGGAGATGGTTCAGTCACCCAGGCAGTACTAGTAGTACAGGGAGATGGTTCAGTCTCCCAGGCAGTACTAGTAGTACAGGGAGATGGTTCAGTCTCCCAGGCAGTACTAGTAGTACAGGGAGATGGTTCAGTCTCCCAGGCAGTACTAGTAGTACAGGGAGATGGTTCAGTCTCCCAGGCAGTACTAGTAGTACAGGGAGATGGTTCAGTCTCCCAGGCAGTACTAGTAGTACAGGGAGATGGTCTCCCAGGCAGTACTAGTAGTACAGGGAGATGGTTCAGTCTCCCAGGCAGCACTAGTAGTACAGGGAGATGGTTCAGTCTCCCAGGCAGTACTAGTAGTACAGGGAGATGGTTCAGTCTCCCAGGCAGCACTAGTAGTACAGGGTTCAGTCTCCCAGGCAGTACTAGTAGTACAGGGTTCAGTCCCCCAGGCAGTACCAGTAGTACAGGGAGATGGTTCAGTCTCCCAGGCACCACTAGTAGTACAGGGTTCAGTCTCCCAGGCAGCACTAGTAGTACAGGGAGATGGTTCAGTCTCCCAGGCAGCACTAGTAGTACAGGGAGATGGTTCAGTCTCCCAGGCAGTACTAGTAGTACAGGGAGATGGTCTCCCAGGCAGTACTAGTAGTACAGGGAGATGGTTCTTCCTCCCAGGCAGTACTAGTAGTACAGGGTTCAGGCTCCCAGGCAGTACTAGTAGTACAGGGAGATGGTTCAGTCCCCCAGGCAGTACTAGTAGTACAGGGAGATGGTTCAGTCTCCTAGGCAGCACTAGTAGTACAGGGAGATGGTTCAGTCTCCCAGGCAGTACTAGTAGTACAGGGTTCAGTCTCCCAGGCAGCACTAGTAGTACAGGGAGATGGTTCAGTCTCCCAGGCAGTACCAGTAGTACAGGGAGATGGTTCAGTCTCCCAGGCAGCACTAGTAGTACAGGGAGATGGTTCAGTCTCCCAGGCAGCACTAGTAGTACAGGGAGATGGTTGAGTCTCCCAGGCAGTACTAGTAGTACAGGGAGATGGTTCAGCCCCCCAGGCAGTACCAGTAGTACAGGGAGATGGTTCAGTCTCCCAGGCAGTACTTGTAGTACAGGGAGATGGTTCAGTCTCCCAGGCAGTACTAGTAGTACAGGGTTCAGTCTCCCAGGCAGTACTTGTAGTACAGGGAGATGGTTCAGTCACCCAGGCAGTACTAGTAGTACAGGGAGATGGTTCAGTGACCCAGGCAGTACTAGTAGTACAGGGAGATGGTTCAGTCTCCCAGGCAGTACCAGTAGTACAGGGAGATGGTTCAGTCTCCCAGGCAGTACTAGTAGTACAGGGTTCAGTCTCCCAGGCAGTACTAGTAGTACAGGGAGATGGTTCACTCTCCCAGGCAGCACTAGTAGTACAGGGAGATGGTTCAGTCTCCCAGGCAGTACTAGTAGTACAGGGAGATGGTTCAGTCTCCCAGGCAGCACTAGTAGTACAGGGAGATGGTTGAGTCTCCCAGGCAGTACTAGTAGTACAGGGAGATGGTTCAGCCCCCCAGGCAGTACCAGTAGTACAGGGAGATGGTTCAGTCTCCCAGGCAGTACTTGTAGTACAGGGAGATGGTTCAGTCTCCCAGGCAGTACTAGTAGTACAGGGTTCAGGCTCCCAGGCAGTACTAGTAGTACAGGGTTCAGTCTCCCAGGCAGTACTAGTAGTACAGGGAGATGGTTCACTCTCCCAGGCAGCACTAGTAGTACAGGGAGATGGTTCAGTCTCCCAGGCAGTACTAGTAGTACAGGGAGATGGTTCAGTCTCCCAGGCAGTACTAGTAGTACAGGGAGATGGTTCAGTCTCCCAGGCAGCACTAGTAGTACAGGGTTCAGTCTCCCAGGCAGTACTAGTAGTACAGGGTTCAGTCTCCCAGGCAGTACTAGTAGTACAGGGAGATGGTTGAGTCTCCCAGGCAGTACTAGTAGTACAGGGAGATGGTCTCCCAGGCAGTACTAGTAGTACAGGGAGATGGTCTCCCAGGCAGTACTAGTAGTACAGGGAGATGGTCTCCCAGGCAGTACTAGTAGTACAGGGAGATGGTTCAGTCTCCCAGGCAGTACTAGTAGTACAGGCTTCAGTCTCCCAGGCAGTACTAGTAGTACAGGGAGATGGTTCAGTCTCCCAGGCAGTACTAGTAGTACAGGGTTCAGTCTCCCAGGCAGTACTTGTAGTACAGGGAGATGGTTCAGTCACCCAGGCAGTACTAGTAGTACAGGGTTCAGTCTCCCAGGCAGTACTAGTAGTACAGGGAGATGGTTCAGCCCCCCAGGCAGTACCAGTAGTACAGGGAGATGGTTCAGTCTCCCAGGCAGTACTTGTAGTACAGGGAGATGGTTCAGTCTCCCAGGCAGTACTAGTAGTACAGGGTTCAGTCTCCCAGGCAGTACTAGTAGTACAGGGAGATGGTTCAGTCTCCCAGGCAGTACTTGTAGTACAGGGAGATGGTTCAGTCACCCAGGCAGTACTAGTAGTACAGGGAGATGGTTCAGTCACCCAGGCAGTACTAGTAGTACAGGGAGATGGTTCAGTCTCCCAGGCAGTACCAGTAGTACAGGGAGATGGTTCAGTCTCCCAGGCAGTACTAGTAGTACAGGGTTCAGTCTCCCAGGCAGTACTAGTAGTACAGGGTTCAGTCTCCCAGGCAGTACTAGTAGTACAGGGAGATGGTTCAGCCCCCCAGGCAGTACTAGTAGTACAGGGAGATGGTACAGTCTCCCAGGCAGCACTAGTAGTACAGGGAGATGGTTCAGTCTCCCAGGCAGTACCAGTAGTACAGGGAGATGGTTCAGTCTCCCAGGCAGCACTAGTAGTACAGGGAGATGGTTCAGTCTCCCAGGCAGCACTAGTAGTACAGGGAGATGGTTCAGTCTCCCAGGCAGTACTAGTAGTACAGGGAGATGGTTCAGTCTCCCAGGCAGTACTTGTAGTACAGGGAGATGGTTCAGTCTCCCAGGCAGTACTAGTAGTACAGGGAGATTGTTCAGTCTCCCAGGCAGTACTAGTAGTACAGGGAGATGGTTCAGTCTCCCAGGCAGTACTAGTAGTACAGGGAGATGGTTCAGTCTCCCAGGCAGCACTAGTAGTACAGGGTTCAGTCTCCCAGGCAGTACTAGTAGTACAGGGTTCAGTCTCCCAGGCAGTACTAGTAGTACAGGGAGATGGTTGAGTCTCCCAGGCAGCACTAGTAGTACAGGGTTCAGTCTCCCAGGCAGTACTAGTAGTACAGGGAGATGGTCTCCCAGGCAGTACTAGTAGTACAGGGAGATGGTCTCCCAGGCAGTACTAGTAGTACAGGGAGATGGTTCAGTCTCCCAGGCAGTACTAGTAGTACAGGCTTCAGTCTCCCAGGCAGTACTAGTAGTACAGGGAGATGGTTCAGTCTCCCAGGCAGTACTAGTAGTACAGGGAGATGGTTCAGCCCCCCAGGCAGTACCAGTAGTACAGGGAGATGGTTCAGTCTCCCAGGCAGTACTTGTAGTACAGGGAGATGGTTCAGTCTCCCAGGCAGTACTAGTAGTACAGGGTTCAGTCTCCCAGGCAGTACTAGTAGTACAGGGAGATGGTTCAGTCTCCCAGGCAGTACTTGTAGTACAGGGAGATGGTTCAGTCACCCAGGCAGTACTAGTAGTACAGGGAGATGGTTCAGTCACCCAGGCAGTACTAGTAGTACAGGGAGATGGTTCAGTCTCCCAGGCAGTACCAGTAGTACAGGGAGATGGTTCAGTCTCCCAGGCAGTACTAGTAGTACAGGGTTCAGTCTCCCAGGCAGTACTAGTAGTACAGGGTTCAGTCTCCCAGGCAGTACTAGTAGTACAGGGAGATGGTTCAGCCCCCCAGGCAGTACTAGTAGTACAGGGAGATGGTACAGTCTCCCAGGCAGCACTAGTAGTACAGGGAGATGGTTCAGTCTCCCAGGCAGTACCAGTAGTACAGGGAGATGGTTCAGTCTCCCAGGCAGCACTAGTAGTACAGGGAGATGGTTCAGTCTCCCAGGCAGCACTAGTAGTACAGGGAGATGGTTCAGTCTCCCAGGCAGTACTAGTAGTACAGGGAGATGGTTCAGTCTCCCAGGCAGTACTTGTAGTACAGGGAGATGGTTCAGTCTCCCAGGCAGTACTAGTAGTACAGGGAGATTGTTCAGTCTCCCAGGCAGTACTAGTAGTACAGGGAGATGGTTCAGTCTCCCAGGCAGTACCAGTAGTACAGGGAGATGGTCTCCCAGGCAGTACTAGTAGTACAGGGAGATGGTTCAGTCTCCCAGGCAGTACCAGTAGTACAGGGAGATGGTTCAGTCTCCCAGGCAGTACCAGTGGTACAGGGAGATGGTTCTGTCTCCCAGGCAGTACTAGTAGTACAGGGAGATGGTTCAGTCACCCAGGCAGTACTAGTAGTACAGGGAGATGGTTCAGTCTCCCAGGCAGTACCAGTAGTACAGGGAGATGGTCTCCCAGGCAGTACTAGTAGTACAGGGAGATGGTTCAGTCTCCCAGGCAGTACTAGTAGTACAGGGAGATGGTTCAGTCTCCCAGGCAGTACTAGTAGTACAGGGAGATGGTTCAGTCTCCCAGGCAGTACTAGTAGTACAGGGTTCAGCCCCCCAGGCAGTACCAGTAGTATAGGGAGATGGTTCAGTCTCCCAGGCAGTACTAGTAGTACAGGGAGATGGTTCAGTCTCCCAGGCAGTACTAGTAGTACAGGGAGATGGTTCAGTCTCCCAGGCAGTACTAGTAGTACAGGGAGATGGTTCAGTCTCCCAGGCAGTACTAGTAGTACAGGGAGATGGTTCAGTCTCCCAGGCAGTACTAGTAGTACAGGGTTCAGTCTCCCAGGCAGTACTAGTAGTACAGGGAGATGGTTCAGTCTCCCAGGCAGTACTAGTAGTACAGGGAGATGGTTCAGTCTCCCAGGCAGTACTAGTAGTACAGGGAGATGGTTCAGTCTCCCAGGCAGTACTAGTAGTACAGGGTTCAGTCTCCCAGGCAGTACTAGTAGTACAGGGAGATGGTTCAGTCTCCCAGGCAGTACTAGTAGTACAGGGAGATGGTTCAGTCTCCCAGGCAGTACTAGTAGTACAGGGAGATGGTTCAGTCTCCCAGGCAGTACTAGTAGTACAGGGAGATGGTTCAGTCTCCCAGGCAGTACTAGTAGTACATGGTTCAGTCTCCCAGGCAGTACTAGTAGTACAGGGAGATGGTTCAGTCCCCCAGGCAGTACTAGTAGTACAGGGTTCAGTCTCCCAGGCAGCACTAGTAGTACAGGGAGATGGTTCAGTCTCCCAGGCAGTACTAGTAGTACAGGGAGATGGTTCAGTCTCCCAGGCAGTACTAGTAGTACAGGGTTCAGTCTCCCAGGCAGTACCAGTAGTACAGGGAGATGGTCTCCCAGGCAGTACTTGTAGTACAGGGACCTATAGGATTGTATTGGACAATATGTACTCATTGTTTGACCTATAGGATCATATCATATTTATATATATTCGCAGATTGTTATGCAATTGGGGCAAAGGGTGCATTGCACTATTAAAGATAAGATCATGTCCTAAAGGCCTCGTAACACCGTCTTGAATTTAGGACTACGAGGGCTTTATGATTCGAGGGCTTTATGATACGAGGGTTTTTGCATTGAATCCCATGCATTTAAGCGAGGTAAGAGGTCTCTCAGAGGACTTTCTGAATTCTCTCAACCTAGTCTGAGAAAATAATTGAATTTACAATGCAAGTTATGATAAAAGACCTCTAAGTGTGGTTTACCTCACAATCATATATGGGTCAAGTTTTCAGAAAATGTACAATTGGCAGCTGTACACATTTAGTAAATTATGCTAAATTAGACTGCAATTTGGTCAATACTAGGTAAATTCAAATATATTCAGCATTGCATTGATTCTAGCAATCTGTTTGGTTAGGTTGAACTGTATTTTGAAGTTTATTTTTGTCTGAAATTTGGGTTATTTGAGAGAATTGGTGAAGTTGAATTGTACATTTTCTGAAAATCTGACCCCTATACATCCCATATCATGTACCATATGATATAATATGTATAGCTATTAACCCTCCCCCCCCCATTCATACCCAACAGCTATCTCTAACCAGACCGATGACCCCCCACCCCCATGCTCCATGTCCTCCCCCCTCCCCCTCCCTCCCTGTCAGATAATCCAGTACAGGGACAAATATACCGATGGCAATATGCTGCTGATACAAATGATTGTTGGTAAAATATGCAGCAGCACAAGTCATGTTTCATACCGGCCCAGGTGCCCACAGTGCGCCTATATGAGCTAACCTCTTCCCCTCCGTTTCCTTTTATAGCACATATAAACAAACATAATTCTTGTTCCCTGAATTCACTCATAGTTCTCCCAAACTGACTTGCGCCGGGTATATATGCTATGGTTAAAGGATCTGGGTGAAAAGGAGGTAGTGTATGCCTGAAAATGTCACTCAAATTGTTATTTTCTGGTGAAATAAAATATTTAAATAAAACAAAATACGGTGATGTCATAGTGGTCATTTAGAGATTTATATAAATGCTTTTTGATGAACCGTGGCATAAAGACATGAGGTCCGGGGTATTACCTACTCATTTGAAATATGACTATAACAGAAATGATACATTCGCCTATTGCCTTTCATATTTAAAATCTTTTAGAGTAATCCTGCCGACATTATTAGGCTCAGATTTTCAGAATAAGTTCAATTCAACTTCGCCAATCTTCTCAAATAGGGAACATACCTGTTACAAAATCATTGTGGCTGAATAAAAATCATTAAATACAAAATACAAGTAAAAGGATTTTGGCGGCGTTCGACTGTCAAATGACTATTAGATGGAAAATAGTGGAACATGAAATAAAAAATATTTATTTGTTGACCGATGTGAACTGAGAATGCATGTTTAGGAATCGAGGTTCAGTCAGTTTGGTAGGACTCTAAGCCATTTGCCATATATATCAGAAGTACTATCATGAAGATGTTTTATTTCTGTGTTTTATTTCTCTCGATGCCTCTCGGCGGAAAATTTCGTTTTCCATTGAATGCAATAGTTTGATTTATTTTCACAGCCAATTTACTTGGGTTTGTTGGACCGCAGGCGCCTAGCAATGTATTGATTTGTTGCAAATGGGAAAATAAATAATGAAAACAACAGTAAAAAGTGGGCCTTTTTTACGGACCATTGACCGAGGCATTTTGTGAATATGATTGTTAAGGGAATGGCCAGGTACTATAGAAGGAAAAAAGAAGAAATAAAAAAGGAGAATAAATGCAGTAAACAGATTGCTACCTATTGTGATATCCTTTTCCCTCACTGTTGGGTCAGATCTTCAGAAATTGTACAATTCACCTTCACTAATTCTCTCAAATAACCCATATTTAGGACAGAAATGAGCTTCAAAATGCAGTTTAACAAAGCAAAAAAGATATAAATCAACGCGACACCAAATATACTCAGATATACCCTGTATTTATCATTTTTCAGCCTAATTTAGCAGAATTTCCTAAATGTGTAGAGTTGCCAATTGTACATTTTCTGTCGATCTGACCCTGTTACTGAAATACATGACAATGAAGGGTATTAGAAGATTGCATTATATTTACAGGACTTGTATAAACGCAACAGTAATTTTGAGGTCTTTTTAAAACTTTTGTAACTCATACAAAAATCTGAGAACTTCTGCTGAACATTTAAGTCATTCCTTATGGTGTGAGCCTCAACCCTTTCCTAATATTTTTTTTTATATATATTTCATTTACAGGCCAAATCATTAATTTTACAGAATCAGTAAGTTACAAAAGACGCAATTGTCGTTCGATGACGTATTTCGAGCGTTGCCTAATATGTGATGTGTTCCAGTAAAATGAGTCACAAGTCGCAAAATTGATATTTTTCGAATTGTTTTTCCCACAAGATCTCCTTTTTGTAATGTTTTGATTTTTAGAGGGTTTAGCACCTATAGTCATATTATATATATATATAAAGATTTTTATTCCGAATTATTTGATCATACATATAATACTTTACACATCATACATATTCAATACAATAAAACAGGAAATGGGCATTAATAGTCCTCTACCATGAGGTCTTCCAGACCGCCCAAAATAAAATAAATTAATTAAAGGTTGTAATGTATAGTAAATGTTTGTCCATAGTCCTTTCGTTAACATCTTTTGTATAGTTCGTATTTATTTATTTCTTTCACTGTCGTCGGTTGTGTTTGCTGACTTCTGATGCGATGACTTGTTAATCTGTGACGATATTGTTTTTTATTTTATGTCCATCATGTTTGATAGAGATCACGTCATCTCACTAAGCTCTATATTTGGATTTATGTACATCCTTATCTACTTTTGTAGAATATAATTGTAAATTACTACCAGTTCTTATTGATTCCGTCGTAGACCAGGAACATTATTTTTACATATAACATTAAACAGTATAACATGAGCATAAGGTCAAGTTATTTAACAAAATTACATGTACAAGAAATTAGAAATGCCTACTTTAAAGATTGGTAGGGCATCATACATCCACAACTATGTCCCCCCAATACAATTTTCCCAAGCAATGGATTTCAAATTTCAGAGGAATTAGATTTTTACGTCAGACTTAAGGAATGGATCAAATGCCAGATGATACTGGTGCTTTAAATACATTTTAAAATCCTTTCTCGCATTTGTCATCTGTATTTTTGGTTCAAGTCTGTTCCATAGAGTTGGAATACAATATAGGTATGACTTTCTGAATAATTCGTTATTTGGATGAGGGTAAAGTAGTTTCTTTCCCTCCGAAAGTCCCCGCAGTCGGACTTTCCTCCTATCTACATTTGCTATGTCTCTCGTCCTTAAGAAAGCTAAATCTAGAATATGGGTTTCTCTTCTTGTTTGAAGAGAAGTAATATTTAGTTTGCTATGAATGTCTATAGTACTGGAAAGTCTAGGAAGATGTAATATTATTTTTAAAGCCGAATTTTGTAGAGTCTGGAGTTTCATAATCTGCTTTTGCGGTGCAGAGTTATAAAAGACATCTCCATAATCTATAATGGGTCTAATCATAGTTTTGTATATTGAAAGTAGGACAGATTTATCACAGATATTGTAAAGCTTGGATAGTGACCGTATTTTAGTTCGTACCAGATTTACTTTCTTGGTAAGGAATTTATTAAAGTTCAACTGTTTATCTATCTCAATTCCGAGGTATTTATATGAATCTACATTCTCAAGTTCTTGCCCTTTAATATTATATCGAGTAGAGTTTTTTACATCATTCCGAGCTCTAATAGTGAGACTCTTACATTTTTTAATATTCAGTGAAATTTTATTACGATCGCACCATTTCACCATATTAGATAGGTCATTTTGTAACGCACAAATGCTTCGACCTTGCAGTGATCTCTTAGAATATAAAACAGTATCATCTGCAAATAATTGAATATTGAATATTATGAATTCAGGTTACACATTTCGGGACATTGTATTAAATATATCCTTGCATTTTGAAGGCCTTCGTATGGAGTACATATACTTTACTGGTAATTACCCATCCAGAAATATTGCAAACTTTTTTTTCAAGAATAAAAATATGAAACTTAAAATATAGAAATACTTATTAGGTGTCATTATTGGAATCAGCTTCATCTCCTCTTTTCAAATATAATGATATCTCAAAATCCATATTTTGCGACTTATGAAGTATTTTCCTAAAACGGATCACATATGGTCACTTCGTATTCGGGCCAGTAAAGGTGTCTGAGCTTTTAACTCTTAAGGGTGAAATCGCCAGAAAATGCACAATTTGTTTTCTGCAATCCTTTCAAATAACACAAATTTAAGACAATAATGATGTTCAAAATTCAGTTTAACACAACCAAACAGATTGTCTGAATCAAGGCAATACGAAATGTACTCCGATATACCTAGTTTTGACAAATTTTCCGTCTAATTTAGCAGAATTTACTAAATATGTAGATCTGCCAATTGTGCATTTCCTGAAAATCCGACCCTTACAAGTTTGTATAAATGTTGGTGTGTCTTTGGGGGCTTTGTCAGATGAAATCATGTTTAAATTCGTTTAAGATTTCTGATTTTTTTTCCAGCCAGAAATATCAATAGTCCGATGGACAATATACGGTCCTAACATCCAATAGGAGAGTTGCATGTCTCACTGCGCATGTCTATTACAATGCATGCTTGGATGCTTTCAGTTCAAATCTGATATACAAATATTTAGCAACATTTCTATTGAAAACTGCAAGTATCTTTTCACCAATATCAAACCATGTATAACTGATTTATACGATCGCGTCTACTTTGTAAGACCAACCTGAATGAATTAGGATTTGTATTAAAAACCTGCATGATGGGAAAGATGTGGTACTGTTTCATGGAAACATGTAAAACAAATAGCTATTTATATGTGCACGATCACTGTTAAATGGTCAGATTCTCAGAAAATGTACAATTCAGCTTCACCAATTATCTCACATAACCCCAATTTCGGACGAAAATAAAGTTCAAAATACAGTTCAACCTAACCAAACAGATTGCTAGAATCAATACAATGCCGATTATACTCGAATTTACCTAGTATTGGCTAAATTGCAGGCTTATTTAGCAGAATTTACTAAATGTGTACAGCTGCCAATTGTACATTTTCTTAAATCCGACCTAATAGTCCATGCTGAACACAATTAACATGTTTTCTATATATTTTACACTGGCATACATGTTATAAATCCATGCGAATCGAGATTTGGGTAAGATTTTCAGAAAATGTACAATTCGGATTCACCAATCCTCTCAAATAACCCACATTTAAGACAAAAATGAGCTCATATATAAATACAAATATACTTAAATAAACCCAGTATTCTTCGTTTTTCAGCCTAATTTAGCAGAATTTCCTAAATGTGTAGAGCTGCCAATTGTACATTTTCTGAAACTCTGACCGATTTAAGGACGTCGGACGTGCAAACCCCCTATTGTGAGCCTGAAAGGATTTTTAACGCATGGAATTTCTGTTCACTGGAGTGTAGTCTGTGAATCCAGCAACACTCCGGCTTAATATTGCCTTAATTTGTGCAATAACCACTGGCGGTATTGGCATGGGATCAGAGAAAGCAATTTTCACAGATATCGATTTAAGTATTAGGCATTGCAGGCTGATCCCTGGCGTGTGATTCCTTTACATTAAATTCATAATGAATAATATGCATGGCTTTTTATGGAGGATTCCATATCGGCTAATTGCGGGTAAAGTGGGAATATGGCTTTCCATACAGACTAGTGTATTGATGTATGCTGCATGTAGGGTTCCGTAATATAGATGGATCATTGCCTATGTATTCCCATATCGCTCCCTACATCGTTGAGAAATGTAAAGGGTTGGTACGGCACGCGGGGTGTGGGTGTGGGGGTTGGGGAGGGGGTGAATATGTGTGTGTTGGGCGGGGTGGGGGGTTTGGGGGTGGGGGTGGGGAGGGAGGGGGCGAATGTGTGTCTGTTGGGCGGGGGTGGGGGGTGGGGGGTTCAAACCCCTTCAAGCAAAAATCATTTATTATGACAGAAAATGTTACCAAATTTACTCATAATTATTATGGCTTATATAGAACTGATTCAATGTGTTGCTGCTGTTATATATGGGTCAGATTTTCAGTAAATGTTCGATTGGCAGCTGTACTCATTTAGTGAATTCTGCTAAGTTAGGCTGCAATTTGGTCAATACTAGCCGGTAAATTCGAGTATATTCGGCATTGCATTGGTTCTAGCAATCTGTTTGGTTAGGTTGAACTGTATTTAGAACTTTATTTTCGTCTGAAATTTAAGTTATTTGAGAAGATTGGCGAAGTTGCATTGTACATTTTCTGAAAATCTGACCCACATACAGGTTAACTAACTCGTTGGTTTCAGTGACTTAGAATATTGCACTCGTTGCTACGATATTCTAAGCGACTGAAACCAACTGATTTATTATACAGGCTTTCAATCGTGAAATTAGAAAAAAATCGAGTCATGAATTTGAATTCTACCGGTAACCTTAGTAAAAAAAAACCCAGATTGCTTGCCATCACAACCCCACATAAATCACTAGTGAAATACGCACTATGCGTAAGTCACTCTAGATACATTGTTTTCAGACAAGAATTTCAGGTGAAACGTTTGAGAAAAAATAGTTGCAGGTGAGCGATAATTAGTGAAGCCACCGCACCAAAGGATTCGGGTCTGTAGCCCTGTAGCAAAAACAATCGGACAGTGACTTTTAGATTTTTACGAAATGAACGAATTTTTTTTAGAAAATCTGTAGTTTTTAACTGATGTTAACTGAGAGTCCACCTTTAATGTATCGGGCTTTAGGGTACTGATTTTCCCTTTTATTGTTATTTCTTTTAAAATTTCTATTCTCCTTTTTTACATAAAGCGCTGGCAACTAAAATACATGTTCCTCACTACACTGCAAAGGCAAACGTCCTCACATGATACACAAAACGTTGTTCTTGTCCCCACTTATAATACGCTCTTTTTGTTAAACGTTAAGCATCTCAGGCCTTTTACTGTCTTCCCAAGACCCTAAACGCCACATATGTGACGCTTTCCGTGTGACGTTTAGCATCTTTTAGCATCATGAAAAAAGCTACTCCATAGCCTAGACTCGAACTCACAACCTCTTTTAGAGTTTATAACCCTGCCCACACACAGCCGATTTGGCCCTCGATTGCTCCCGATTTGGGTCTCCTGATGAATCCTAAGATTTTATTTCTAGTCCTGGTTCATATTATTTCAAAAACATAAACCAGGATTGGAAATGAAATCATAGGACTCATCAGGAGACCCAAATCGGGGAGCAATCTGGAGGCAAATCGGTTGTGTGTGTGCAGGGCTTATGTTTTGGTTGGGTACAATGTCAACGCCTCTGCCCCCCCCCCCCCCCACTAGCCCCCTCTTATGAAGTCTCCTACACCCCCTCCCTATTCACAATGTTAGGTTCTAATGCACATTTCAATTGGCATTCACACAAATCCCACAGGAGAAAGACAATGCTTTTATAATTCATTTTATAACCTCACACGTTCTCCCAAATATGATCCAAAGTCATTAATCAAAACACTTGTGTATCTATTTCGCTAAAGAGAAGGGCATGATGAGACTCATCGGAAAATGTAGCTTTATTTATGTCCTGCATGGAAACACAAACAGATTTTAATATCTCCCTGGATTAAATTGCATACATGCCATTTAGAAAGAATATGAAATATACTCAGTATTTAATCAAGTCTGAAATCTGATCCTGCTGTATCTAGAATCATTTTCTCTCATTCTAAAGCAGTTTCTCATATCACAATACAATTTATTTCAATTTCAATAAATGTTCAGGTGATATAAAGTTTCTATCGCTCTTTTCTTCGGACCAAACTTATGAAAACTAGATTTATGGCAAGTTGATATCTAACAAAGAGATGTGAGATTAATCTGCCCCAGCTTTATGGGAAAGGAATTAATCACAAGGAAGGTGATAGTGACGATCGTGTTACGTGCCGAGGAGTTCTTCGTGCTTACTTCAGGGTCAGATTTTCAGAACATGTACAATTCGCAGCTCTACACATTTAGTAAATTCTGCTAAATTAGGCTGCAATTTGGTCAATACTAGGTAAATTCATGTATATGGCATTGCATTGATTCTAGCAATCTGGTTGGTTATGTTGAACTGTATTTT
Organism: Sthenelais limicola; assembly: GCA_942159475.1. Classification (NCBI taxonomy): domain Eukaryota; kingdom Metazoa; phylum Annelida; class Polychaeta; order Phyllodocida; family Sigalionidae; genus Sthenelais; species Sthenelais limicola. The sequence continues at coordinate 37,012,525 of OW804095.1, forward strand.
GAAGTTTATTTTTGTCTGAAATGTGGGTTATTTCAGAAGATTGGCGAAGTTGAATTGTACATTTTCTGAAAATCTGACCCATCTCTGTAAGGGAGAGGAATGGCGATGTTCCTTATAAAATGTGCCAACTCTAATCAACAAGTTACTGCCTTTACTTTCCACCTTATAAATATTAGAGTCTTACTTAGTATGTCTTCAACTGATTCCTGATGTAAAGGTGAAAAAAGAATCGTATTCACTCTTTGATAATTCCGTTCAGACCATTAATAAATGTGATGTATTAGAGAAAAATGAGTCACAACTCGAAAAAAAAGGATTTTGACATATCGTAATACCCACACTCCTCAATAATTAAAGGACAGTTGTGATGCGTTCCAGGGAAATGAGTCACAAGTCAAAAATTTAATATATTGTTTATTCACAAGATCCCTTTGTAGGAATGTTCTCATCTTTGAGATATCTACCGCTTAAAGTTGCATGAATACATGTATCAAATTCCAAGACAGTGTGGTAAATATATCCATGTATTTCCAAGGTCCCCACTCCATGATCCTCCCCCCCCCCATGGACCTTTCCCCTCCAGACATTTCCCTGGGACTCTGCCTCCCCCCCCCCCCCCAACACACCCTATTGATTCCGGTTCATTGATGACTACGTAGTAACATTTATAATAGGGCGACTTCACTATAGGTAAAAAAACGCACCAACAGGCAAAATTCGTCGCCGACATGACTAAAAATTCAGAAAATTCGACATGACTAAAAATTCTAGTGGATGAGGGGGTAAAAATAGGTTGTCAGCAACACATTTATTTGTTGCCAACAATTGCAAAATATCTAACTTGATTAGATATTTCGTCGCAAAAAATTCGTCGCAGCCGTTTTTTGCCGTTTTTCCCATAGTGGAGTCCCTGCATAACGGACAAATATTATAGGGGTGACATGGTCGCTGAAAACAAGATGCATATAATCCGAATTTTCCGCTTTGATCTCATAACCTTGACAATAAGTACTTTCCGTCCCATTGTACTCATTTACATACTGCCCAATACTGAAGAAAAAAATGTTTAATTAATATAGTCTGTAACTCGCCTTGTGGAATGTTGTATAATTTTAATAATTGCAGTCATCTCTAGACATTATAATTATATGATTTTATTGCAGACATCAAAACCTGAATAAATACTTGTACAAAATAACAAGTATGTTGAACTGAAAAGAGGATATTGTCATTCCTAGCTTTGCAGAAACTGTTCCTAAATAAATAAATAAATAAATAAGGGAATTGGCTATGAAGGTGTGTGGACAAAAATCCAAAGAGGCGAAAAGAAAGAGTGAACAATTGAGAGCTCAGCTACAAATACTCGATTTGAAGAAACGGTTACCACCGAGGTTCAAAACCGTTCAGAAAATCTACAAGAAATAAGAGAAATGGAGATTAAAAAGGTTGAAAGCTCCCTTATCAGGTCTAAAGCTGAATGGGTTAAAGACGGGGAGAAACCGTCGTAATATTTCTGTAGACTCGAGAAGTATGTATAGAGCAGAAGAAAGCTCTCAGCTAAATATTAATGCTATAAACCCAATAAAATTCAATAAAATTCTCAAGGAAGGAGGCGATTTCTACTCTAAATTGTACTCTAGAAATGGAATAAATGTTAATGCTGCTGAATAAATAAATGATTGAAATAGTGATGTGGGGAAAGTAGGGAGGGTGGGATGAGAGAGTTGGGGGGGGGGGGGTGATTCCTAGCGTGGAAATGAACCTTTTTGCACTACTAACGGCATTATGACACAAGTTCTAATTCCTATCAATGCTAAGATAGTCTACAACACCCCGCTGCCGTGTAGTCACTAAAACCTTTCCAAGAACGTCAAGAAGTGCTGTAGGCTTAGATCTTTAAAAAATGTACATTCGGCAGATCTACACATTTAATAAATTTTGTAAATTAGACTGAAAAATGGGCAATACTCGGTGTATATATATACATGTATTTGATATTGCCTTGACTAAAGAATCTGTTGGGATATGTTGAACCCAGATTTGAAAATTATTCTTGTCTTTAATGTCAGTTATTTGCTACGATTGGAGAAGGCAAATTGTACACTTTCTGGCGATTTCAGCCAGTCGCCATCTGGATTTGGACCCACTTTGTGTGGATTAATTTAATTTCAAGAAGGGAGGGCAAAGTGTTCATTTTTTACTTTATTTTCCAGGAACCTTCTCTCTGAGAAGTGTTTTCTACTTTCTATACAACCTTCCCGTCCCTAGAGCTTCTGGAAATCACTTGCTTGCGCGATTCAATGCAATTCCCGATACATCATTTATCAGGAATAGTATAAAATCTCCTGCTTAGCGCAAGTGGACATTCTTGCCACATCGATTCCTCTAAAATATCTTGTTCATAATATGTCTAACATACAATATACTATGCATATGATATATAATATGAATTAGAAAGCGTAGGAAACTTATAGACAAAATTGACTGGAAACTTGCAGACAAAATTGACTACGCAATTTCGTCGGGCGGTACGCACCCTTACTAAATTGCTACACCAGCAGGTAATAACCACCTCTTACACTGTCAGAAGTCAATTTTGTATTTATTATAACTCCTCCAATGTTTTTGGTGAAAGAATAGTGAAAATTAGATGGATATTAGATTCGGATAATTTAAGAAGCTCTGTTCACCACTCTGCTGGTTTCATTTCTCACTTCCGGTCCACTTCACTCCTTTTCGAGTCTATTTTCCCGATGTTTGTAACGTTAAATACGCAATTGCATAGCTGCTTATCATTATAATTATTATTTTATTGTTATGTATGATGTAAATCGCGTTTTTTCCCGCGAAAATAATTATTTTGATACAGAAAATAAGGAGGCAAACATGGAACTATTTTTCCCCTAAACCTCAGCTAGAGGTAGATGGCTCAGATTTTCAGAAACTGTACAATTGGCAGCTGTACACATTAAGTAAATTTTGCTAAAATAGGCTGCAATTTGGCCAAATTCGAGTATATGATGCATTGCATTGACGCTAGCAATCTGTGTGGTCAGGTTGAACTGTATTTTTAGCCTTATTTTTGTCTGAAATTTGGGTTATTTGAGAAGATTGGTGAAGACGAACTGTACATTTACTAAAAATCTGACTCAGATATGATAATGCAAATATCTGCCAGAAGGTGATATGACTTTCCAATGCTGTAGCCTATGGCTGTCCATACCATCCCGCTAAGAGGTATAATGAATGTATATTAACCAATTTTCTGTTTGAAATGAATTGTTTATCTCCACCCAAAATCTGTACTGTTTAAATATGCACATGTCTGGGCACAACGAAAAACACTCGTCCGGGTGAGTGTGACTGGACTTTCCCTGAATAAAAAATCTTTCAAAAAAGATTATATGTACAATGTGAGATAATAATGATATTGAAGAAAGAACAGATAAACAGTGTAAAGGACATATAACATATTATGTATTATATTATATATGTAACAAATATCTGAAACAGGTTGATATAAGAGAAAATGTTATCTTAAACTTCTGAAAATGTACAATAGTCAGATCTAAATTTTTTATTAAATTCTGCTAAATTAGGGTGAAAAATGGCCAATACTAGTTATATCCAAGTATATTTTATGTCGCCTTGATTCAAACCATCTGTTTGATCTTGTTGAACTAATATTTGAACCTCACTTTTGTCTTAAATTTGGATTATTTGAGAGGATTGGTGAAGGCAAATTTTACAATTTCTGGCGATTTCACCTATATATGTTATTTTTGTCCCGAAAGGGATGACATTGTTCACTTCTTAATACAATGTCAAAAAACTAAAATGTTATGGCAAGGAGTACTGAGATGGATATATATGATAGTGGATACCTCAACCAAAATGCCAAGGGAAGAATCATCCTAAAGAGGAGAGGAAATGAAATTATCATTAATCCAATAGATATCATGTTTGGGGTTGAAATAACAAATGAATGTTCCAAGCTGATTAGTTGGATAATTATACAGATTAAATCATTCATATATAGGCAAAAGCTTTTCACCAATGGATTTGTGGATCAGCTCAATGCTATTTTTTTTTTAAATAAATTTTATTGAGGACATTCCCATGCGAACATGGTAATCTCATGCACACTCAATGGCAAAAATTAGTTATTATACATCAAGATATCAAAGTTAATTTATTTAAATTTACAATAGTAGATTATTTAACCAATTAATTACCGTTCATAGTGAGACTTCTTAAACAGTATACCGTCTCGGATGGTTACTTAATACAGATCAAAATACAATCGATTAGGTCGCTTGACGACACTTATCTTTCGTGATAATGGATAATCACTATCTAGCCAATTTAATTCTTGATACAGTAGTCAAATATATACAATCTTTTTTTTTTGTTAATTTTTCTCCAACAGTCATAATGATAGAATCACTCTTAGTAATCAATTAAAAACAAGTATTTCGAGTTATATATCAGTAGAAAATGCAAATAATAAGGATTATTGATATTCACCACAGTTCGTTCTTCTTTAGGAACATTTTCATAGACTTCCACTCCATATTACGGACATGAACAGGTAAAATATGTGGGTCAGATTTTCAGAAAATGTACAATTTGCCTCCCGCAATCCTTTCAAATAACACTAATTTAAGACAATAATAATGTTCAAAATTCAGTTCAACACAACCAAACAGATTGTTTGGATCAAGGCAATACCAAATATACTCAGATATACCTAGTTCTGACCATTCTTCAGTCTTATTTAGCAGAATTTACTAAATATGTAGATCTGCCAATTGTACATTTTCTGAAAATCTGACCTATGTACGAGCTAAAAATGAGATGTAATGTGGTCATACACTCGCTTAAATTAAAAAAATGTCCGCAAGGACGAAGAACTGCTGTGGAAACGTCTAGCTGGTGATATAGTCGAAAATATTGAAAGTTTAAAACGAACGGCGTGATAGGTTTTGTAGTCTTAATGTTCTTCTTCGTTTAAAACTCGAACCAACTAAAATATGATGTGTTCCAGGGAAATGAGTCATAAGTAGCAAAATTAATATTTTTCAAAGTGTTTTAGTTACAAGATGTATTTGTCGGAATGTTTCCATTTTTGGGGTTGCTTAATGCTTGTTGTAGCCTGAATACATGTAATAAATTTCAGGACAGTCTAATAAATATATCCATGTATTTCTGAGGTCATCTTATACAGTGTATTTAGCTTCTTTACTAGTAAATGTCCGCCCAGAGATATTTCAAACTTTTTTTCACAAATAAAAATACCAAACTTATAATATAGAAATACTTATTTAGATGTCCTACTGTTTACTATCATTGGAATCGGCTTGATCTCCTCTTTTCAAATATGATGATATCTCAAAATCCATTTTTTGCGACTTTATTATTATTATACAACTTTTATTCAGTAAACATATACATAGTATAAATCAGCGAATAGGGTCATTAATCCATCTCAACTGGAGATCTACCAGGTAACCCTTAACAAAAGATGAGAATACAATAAAGTTTTAAGGTACAAGATTTGTAAAATTAACATATTAAGCATAATCCGCATAATAGTCCATGTCCTTTAGTTTCATTAAATTATCATTAAATACGAGAAGTTCCTTATATCCTGAGGTCATTTTCAAGACCGAGTGTGACTGTTCTTTTTGTTACTCAATGTTCCAGTTGTTATTATTGAAGATTTTTAGGAATTAATATTTGATGTCTTGTGTGGTAGACTTGATTCTTCACTGATGTGTAGTATCAATAAGATATTGAAGTTAATAAGTGAGATACAATAGAAGCAAATATAGGTTTAAACGCTCATGACGTTTATCAAATACCTTGTTCAATAGTGTATTAGTGCTCCTATGTTGCCCTATACTGGGTCAATCATCATCCTTACATTATGTCAAACATGGCAAAAGAAATTTTGTGGAACCGTGGCGAATTTCAATCAAACCGTGTATCTGATAAGTAATAAAAGAGTGCATTTAAATTTAACAAAGTCTCAGCTTTCTAAGCTGGGAAATAATTTTTGCCTGTACTGGCGAATAAACAATTAGGCCTATACTGGCTCATGAAGCAAATATAAAACTGAGATCATAGCTGTACGTCCTGTCTATTAACACAACATTCTCATGACAATAACACCCTCTTAACGCTATACCGTTGTATCGGCCTTAGTCGTAGAACTTACATGCCTACTTTACCCCCCACCCTATTCAAACCCCCCTTCCCACTACAATTGTCTACTGGCATGAGTAAGTCTATGGCACATATCAAGACAATGGTATCAAAACATGAATTTTCATGAATACCTATATATATCAGAATAATTTGGGCAACTTTAGGGCAATCTTTAGTGCCGAATTTTGTAAAGTCTGAAGTCTATCCAGATAATTTTGGGGCGTGGTTTGGTAAAAGACATCACCATAATCGATATGGGGTAATATCATAGTCTTGAATAATAACATAAGGGTTTTTGTATCACAAATTCCATAAAGTTTCGAAAGAGATTTAAGTTTACCCCTGATAGCGTTAATTTTCTTTTCCATGAAAACTTTGAAATTAAGCTGTCGGTCAATCTCTACCCCCAGGAATTTATAACACTCGACCTCTTCTAGATCAAACTGTCCTATCTTATATTTACTAGTACCGAGTTTCCCCGGCCTTAGATCTACCGTCATTGATTTACATGATTTACTTGTGACTCATTTCCCTGTAACGCATCACAAATGAACGTGGCTGTTGCTTAAGGTCGATGATATAATTATGACAATAATCAATCATGATGTTTTGTGGTGTTTTTATTCCTGCTTCTGTTCGTGATATACCATGTACTTAGAAATGTATATGCCCCGAAGGTAGGTTTCAGAAATAAAGTTGGCTGTAAAAACAAAAAAGGATATATATCGACACTCTCACGACCTGTGAAGTATAGTTCTAATAATGACAATTCCCCTCATTGGTCCTGTATCGACGATATATTGACAGATGAACTGTGATTTGGCTGAGCAACACCTCGATATACCAGATATTTACGACGGCAACATATACATATAATATATATTATGATAAATACTCCTAACGTTCAACAGTTATCCACTCTAACATTGTAATAAACTGGGGGCATATCTATTGTTTCTTTATATGAAGAGTTTTGTCCAACATTCAATTATAGAGACAATCTCCATGTCATCCAACAGCTAAAATCTACACTTAATATCGCCTCTATATCCCTCCATTAGAATTCTCTTTTAACGGGTCTATCTTGTAATATAGTTCTATGTAATCCCCTACTCACTATTCCAGTAATTGTGTTTGCCTAGGGCTCCAAGTCATTACACAGTAAGGCTGCAATATTGTTTTATAATACAGTTGATTAGAAAGCCCTGGTATTGGATATTCTCTCCAGAAGTTAAGTAGGCAAAAATCAGCGAGGAGGAATGATAACTGATTGGTACTTGTGGGTCAGATTTTCAGAAAATGTACAATTCGCCTTCACCAATCCTCTCAAATAACCCACATTTAAGACAAAAATGCGCTTAAAAAGGCAATTTAATATGACAGAACTGATACTTTAAATCAATGCAAGACCAAATATACTCAGATATACCCGGTATTCTTCATTTTTCAGCCTAATTTAGGAGAAATTCCTGAATGTGTAGAGCAGCCAATTATACATTTTCATAAAATATGACCCTAGTAATGAGAGTAACTCGAGAAAATAGCGTTATAAGGCATCCTCCTCTTCCTCCTGCTGTTGTATGGGAATTATCATGACAAATAAATGCCAGCCAAAGATTGCTTTTGTAATAATAATTCATTACAATTTTACCAAAGTGTCGTAAAATGAGATCTAAATTATTCCCTGAAATGTAAAGACTTTCTCCAGATAAGCTTATCAAGGGCCTACTCCATGAAATGAGGTCTGGGGAAAATATGCTTACTGGGATGTGCAGCAATGCAGGATTGGGAAAGTTTCTGAGCTTCAATATTGAAGGTTGGAAGAAGAAGGGGGTAAGGGGTGGGGGTTGACTAAGTTAAGTTGTGTTGAAGGTAAGGGGTGGGTGAGGGTGTGGGGAGGGGTGAGGGGGGTAGGGGGTGGGTGAGGGTGTAGGGGGGGGAGGGAGGGTGCTACCCCTGGGGGCGACTGGGTGTTTTGTAAAAGTTTCCTCAATATCATGAAATCATTTTGTACAGAAAATGGTTTGTGTTAGGGTAAAGCTTATTTGGGTCAGATTTTCAGAAAATGTACAATTTACATTCACCAAACTCCTCAAATAACCCAAATTTTAGACGACAATGAAATTATTTTAGATTTTCAGAAAATGTACAATTGGCAGCTGTACACATTAAGTAAATTCTCCTAAATTAGGCTGCAATTTGGCTAATACTAGGTAAATTCAAGTATATGTGGCATTGCATTGATTGTAGCAATCTGTTTGGTTAGGTTGAACCGTATTTTGAACTTTATTTTCCTCTGAAAATTGTGTTATTTGAGAAGATTGGCGAATTTGAATTCTACATTTTCTGAAAATCTGACCCTACACAGTTGTACAATAGCATAAAGGAAATTGGGATGAACTTTTATTTCAAGCTAATCAGCTTTCTTTCACTCCCATCAGTGAGCCAAAGTGAAGCCACACACGCTGTTTGATCTGCTATGAGTGATTTGCCTCGCCTTGATTCCGTGTCAGGTTTGAGAAGCCATGATTATTTTGGTTTTAAAATAAAACCTCTGTGTCTTTGGGACAATCAGTCCGACGATGTTCATGTCATTAGGACCACGCTGAAAATGTAAGGACTTTTAGAGCAGTTGCTACTACAATGGATGAGGTAAATTGATGCCATGTTGAGTCCGTGCAAGCATGGAATAGGCAAGGCCTTTCACAAGAAGTTGTGCCTAAATCTGTTTCATAATTATCCATAAAACAGAAGGCAAGAAGCCAAAGTGGCTGCTTTGCTGCAGATTATTATAGAATGGGTTTGATCTGTTATTTGGCATGACGCAATATCTTCCTTTATGGGTCAGATTTTCAGAAAATGTACAATTGGCAGAATGGATTTTGGTCAATACTAGGTAATTTCGAATATATTCAACATTGCATTGATTCTAGCAATCTGTTTGGTTAGGTTGAATTGTATTTTGAACTTTATTATCGTCTGAAATTTGGGGTTATTTGAGAAGATTGGCGAAGTTGAATTGTACATTTTCTGAAAATCTGACCCTTATACAAAATGATAAATTTGATTTTTGATTTTAAATGCATTTGCCATTTATCAGTATTATTATTCGGTATCAGTATTTCAGAAAAGCTTATAGGATACTTCAACAATTCACACTATTCTTATAAACATATCTGATGTATACATAGGTCAAGTCAACAACAGAAAATGTACAATTCACCTTCACCCAATCCTCCCAAATAACCTAAATTTACGACAAAAATGAGCTTAAAAAATGAGTTTAACAAAACCAAACAGATTCTTTAAAACAATACAACACCAAATAACATCAGTATACCCAACATTTATCCTTTTTGTAGTTTAATTTAGCAGATATTACTACAATGTGTAAAGCTACCAATTGTACATTTTCTGAAAGTCCGACCCACATACATGGCATTATTCCATGCCATGACAAGTTTAATTCAATTCAATTAAAATAATCTATATTGCCACTGGTCAAGGGTAGAGAACATGTGTATCGCAGATTTGCCGTTTCGAGCACTAAATTTAAGTTCATTTAAGCGTTGCTGGTTACAAAAAAAGAGGCTTTTAAGTCTACAAGTAAAGAATTGTTTATAAAGAGTCTAACTAATTACTTCCATTTACCATCTATTTGGTATGTAACAGTATGTATTACATTAATCTATTTGCTGTAACCTTTGATTTATTTGGAAAGAAACTTCTTGATAGGTTAATACTAGCAAATGTAAGCCTGATTATTTACATTTGAGGGTTGAAAAACTCTGACACATAGACTCTCTCTCCTTAGAACTGCCAGACATACATGTACGGTATACAGGACTGCATAGAAAATATAATGAATATTTATCAACTCTGACTTTTTTTATTCATATGAGAGAAGACCTACAGTATACTTAGATGGAATGCAACAAGTGGTTGTTCTGAAACTCTGTATCAGACACACGAGGACTGTAAATGTTTGTATCATCGTGAGTGGCAAAGCCACAGGCGAGAATTCGTACATTTCCAAGTAGGTCTGATAAGCTGTTTTCAGAATAGCTACAAGTTTTGTATTCCATGTTTATATATCACAACTACCTTGTTTAGATGGTGAGATTACATTGTGTGATTGTTCCCCCAACATCATTTGGGTCAGATTTTGTGAAAATGTACAATTAGCAGCTTTACACATTTAGTAAATTCTGGTAAATTAGGCTGCAATTCGGTCAATACTAGGTAAATTCGAGTATATTCAGCATTGGGTTGATTCTAGCAATCTGTTTGGTTAGGTTGAACTGTATGTTGAACTTTATTTTCGTCTGAAATTTCGGTTATTTGAGAGGATGGATTGTTGAAGGTGAATTCTACATTTTCTGAAAATCTGACCCATTTACATGAATCTTCAAGATTAACAAGTGCCTTTCTGTCTCCGCAAACCACATCAATTTGTTAGAAGGCACTTGATCTGTGCATTGTGCAGATTTGTGGACGTTTTGACAAGCTAAGTTGTAATATAATTGGGTCAGATTTTCAGAAAATGTACAATTGGTATGTCTACATATTTAGTCAGTTCTGCTAAATTAGACTGAAAAATGGTCAAACCGAGGTATATCTGAGTATATTTGGCATTGCCTTGATTCAAACAATCTGTTTGGTTGTGTTAAACTGAATTTTGAACATCATTATTGTCTTAAATTTGTGTTATTTGAAAGAATTGTAGTAGACAATTTGTGCATTTTCTGAAAATCTGGCCCAATTATCAACAACCATTCTTGACCAACTCCACTCTACATCTTTTAGTGTTAGAAGAGCACACTCTATTAAACACTCAGAGATCGTGTCTTAAAGGCCTTAAACACTCTGTTCAATTTATGAATACAAGGCCTTATGATACGAGGGTTGTAGCATTGAAACTCATGCATTTCAGCGAGGTAAAAGGTCTCTCCGAGGTCTCTCCGACAAGTGAGTGAGATTGGTTGCTTTACGCCCTTATCAACATATTTGATATGGTTATATCAAGGGCGGGAGAGCTGAGAGTGAGGCAGTTCATGATCATGCCCAGGAAATAGAGATAGAGAAGAAGGGAGAGAGAGAGAGAGAGAGAAAAGAGGCAGAAAGGCACTTTATGGTCATACCCAGGACCATCTCAGACAAGTCTCAGAAAATAATTGTATATACATGTATAGTGCAATGCAACTTTTGCTAAGAGGGAGTTACGAGGTTTCTAAGAGTGGTTTAACACAGAATCGTATACATAGTGCAATGCACCAAGAAAGATATGGGTCAGACTTTCAGAAAATGTACAATTCGCCTTCATCAATCCTCTCAAATAGCCCACATTTAAGACAAAAATGAGCTTCAAAATGCAGTTTAACATAACAGAAATGATACTTTAAATCAATGCGTTACCAAATATACTCAAATATACCCAAAATGTATCTTTTTTTTGCAGAATTTAGCAGAAATTACTAAATATCTACAGCTCCCAATTGTACAAGTTCTGAAAATCTGACCCATTATATATTTATATATGTCTGTAGTAATGACTGGTAGCTTCCTCTGCCCCTTGATAGCCAGAAGATAGAGTCTAGAAGTCTGTGTCTACTGCTTGATCCTGGGCTAGCACCCCTCCATCTATTGCCTATATACTAGTGGTAGCCTAAGCCTTGGCCAGCCCTCAAGATCTCTCCCAAATTAGCAAAATGTAGACGTTTTGTGGCTCAGTCGACAGGAAGCAATACTCACTGACTCCTCAGTGATTTGTAATTTTCTGACTGGGATGGGAACGACAGGACAGATCTAAGTAAAACGTGGCCCAAGCAATCTGTAGTCAGCTTAGTAATTCCACTTCTGAACCACTTCCGGGGCAGGGCTGGCTGGAACTTTACAGGGGTGGGGGTGTGGTGGAGGCAGTGCGATGGGGGGGGGGGGTGGGGGGGTGGTGGAGGCAGTGCGATGGAGGGGGGGGGGGGTAATGGTACCTGGCTCACTGTATAACATAATTTTTTTATTTTATTTTTTTCATTTAGTATTTTTATACAGCACATCTTCTGTTATAACGACAGTTGAGTTATCAACAAACAAGTACATTGTACAGTAAAGTTCAATAATCAAATGGCATTAACATTGAGATATGGGCTCACAGATGACAATCCAATACAGAATAACCATGGTCTTCCGCCCACCGCTGTGTCTATCTAGATCTAACTCTATTTAACAAAGTCCAAAGTAAGACCCAAGGACAAGATCAGAAACAAAATTAAATGAAATAAATTTAGAAATTATTAGTTTGGTAAATCTAGTGGCAGCGTGAAGGTACAGCATGCCCTTCGAAATTTGTTGGTTTTGGGCTATATGGCCAGGGGATCTAGTTATATTTTGTCATTTAATGCACTGTACTAGCGGTTCTGTAATAAACAGGACAGGCTTACAATTAATAAAATAGACATATAATAGGCAACTTATGCGGCCGCCATTTTGCATATGGAATCATGGGATAGATAGAATCTGGTCATGCGCTCTTTTGAATGCAAGTTTGCTATTGGAACCTTTTTCTATTTAAAGATTTTTATTCAGCACAAACATTATGTAGTTTACACTTTTCTCAGCCATACTGAAGCTACTTATATAATATAACAAATAAGGTATCAAAACTCTATATATTTCGGTTATCTTGGGTCATGCCGTTTAAATTAAGAATTATTAATTATCTACAGGGTTCCACCCCAATGGTAAGAAAACCCCAGCAAAGTTCGCTTGCCATCATGCAACTAACTAGGCTGGACATCCATGAGAACATGAGGGAAGTGGCTATCATCGCTATCATCGCTATCATCGCTATCATCGCTATCATCGCTACCATCGCTATCATCGCTATCATCGCTGAAAATCCCATATTCACAGCATTATTTTTTCATATATTATTCACAACCAAAACATTGAACTATACTTGAGGAACAAATTCAAGATGGCGGCGCCCATAGGCTCAAGTTCTCGCGAGATCTTGTCTCATTTAAATCTCGTTCTTACACTTTCTACTATTTAGGTATTATGTGTACATTGCAAATTCCTTCAAAGTACAATGCATTGTAAAATAAAGCACTGTCTTAGCAATACATGAGATAGAAATTGGCCTAAAAAGTATTAATCAATTCCTAAAATGTTCTCAACCTTGATGAAAATAATTAAAAATAATCATGTAAGATTCACAAGTCATAATTGGGTCAGATTTTCAGAAAATGTACAATTGGCAGCTCTACACATTAAGGAAGTTCTACTAAATTAGCCTGAAAAATGAAGAATATCTTGCATATCTGAGTATATTTGGTATCGCATTGATTTAAAGTATCAATTCTGTTATGTTAAATTGCATTTTGAAGCTCATTTTTGTCTTAAATGTGGGTTGTTTGAGAGAACTAGTGAAGGCGAATTGTACATTTACTGAAAATCTGACCCAATTAGTTGTTGACGGGCTATGGACAACTCTTGGACCCCCATCCCTCCCCTACATCCCTGTTAGGCCCTGAGTCCTAAGCTCTGGGACCCCCATCCCTCCCCTACATCCCTGTAAGGCCCTGAGTACTAAGCTCTGGGACCCCCATCCCTCCCCTACATCCCTGTAAGGCCCTGAGTCCTAAGCTCTGGGACCCCCATCCCTCCCCTACATCCCTGTAAGGCCCTGAGTACTAAGCTCTGGGACCCCCATCCCTCCCCTACATCCCTGTAAGGCCCTGAGTACTAAGCTCTGGGACCCCCATCCCTCCCCTACATCCCTGTAAGGCCCTGAGTACTAAGCTCTGGGACCCCCATCCCTCCCCTACATCCCTGTAAGGCCCTGAGTCCTAAGCTCTGGGACCCCCATCCCTCCCCTACATCCCTGTAAGGCCCTGAGTACTAAGCTCTGGGACCCCCATCCCTCCCCTACATCCCTGTAAGGCCCTGAGTACTAAGCTCTGGGACCCCCATCCCTCCCCTACATCCCTGTAAGGCCCTGAGTACTAAGCTCTGGGACCCCCATCCCTCCCCTACATCACTGGGACCCCCACCCCTCCCCTACATCCCTGTACTGAGTCCTAAGCTCTGGGACCCCTTAGGGTCAGAGATCAAATGACTCTTTTGAAATGAAGGGTCCATCATAGGTCATATATGTGCAAAAAATGAAAATTCTATTTTCAATGAATCAAAACTTATGGCTCAAAAGGTTTTGAAAAAATGATTTGGTGACCTTGACCTTTGACCTTCGATTTTGGAATGTTCCGCCATCTTGATTTTTATAGACTTTTAGTATGTTAATAAGGAGCACTCAAAGTACCTAAAACCATTGAAAAACCTTCTATTGCAATTTGTTCTAGGTTGAACCCTATTTCTACTGGACTACATCCCTCCCCTACATCCCTGGGACCCCCACCCCTCCCCTACATCCCTGGGACCCCCATCCCTCCCCTATATCCCTGGGACCCCCATCCCTCCCCTACTTCCCTGTAAGGCCTTGAGTCCTAAGCTCTGGGAAACCCATCCCTCCCCTACATCCCTGGGACCCCCATCCCTCCCCTACACCCCTGGGACCCCCATCCCCTCCCCTACATCCCTGTACTGAGTCCTAAGACTTACACACCACCAACTTGAAGGATAGATGGAGACACAGTGTTGTCACAATGGCAGGAGGTAAGCCGTTCAGTTTAAATATGTATCAACCCTATTCGCCCCATGTCTTTCAAATCAGGCTTACTTGTGGGGAATGGATCAATCGATGTAAGCTAGTGGTTGGTGTTACTTTTACTGGGAATTGATGTGAATTGACATATATGTGATGTGTTACATGGAAATGAGTCAAACGTCGCAAAAGTAATAGGTTCAAATGTATTTTTTCACAAGATCTCTTCATGGAGATGTTTTGATTTCTGACGTGTTTTGTGTTCTTGGTCGAATCAATACATACACCAAATTTCAGAACTGTATATTTGATATGTCACTACGTGTCTAAGGTCATTCTGAAAAATTAATAGCTGTACTACTGATTGTTCCCCAGAAATATCAGTAATTATTTCTTCTAACATATGTAAAACAGATATAAAAGTGCTTATTAGATATGCTAAAGTTTGACATCTCATCGTTTAAAATATAATCTCAAAATCCATACTTCTGCGAGTTAAGACTCATTTTATATCATTGTATATTTGTGATGGAATGTAGAGTGTTAGCACTGTTTCTACCATAGAAGGATCTGTAGGTGGCTAGGACATAATGTCAGGGAAACACATATTCTTAATCGCAGTGCTTACAGTTACATCAGAATCAGAATTAGAATTCGGGACTTGCATAACCGCCATTTTGAATATTGATTCGCATGGAATTATGGGACTAATAGTACTGTCTAAAATCTATAGACAACATGCCATATTCTGCATGGGGTATTTATCAATGTTCTAATGTCAATATCCATGTATCATACATGTTTCCATTACACAAGTCTCCATCTTTCCCATCATGCATTTGGTTTTCATAGATCATTTACATAAGCTATGATGTTGGTAAAAACATTCTTGCAATTTTCGATACAAATTTTGCCAAATATTTGTATGTCAGATTTGAACTGAATCCATTCCATGATGCACTGTAACAGACATGCGCAGTGAGACATGCAAATCCCTTAATAAAGCTACGCACTCAGCTAACATCGGTCAAAAAGTGAAGATTTTCTACTTTTTGTTCCATTCTTTTCCAACCTATCTACAAGTCATTTGACCACTTGGAGGATTTTGTCCACTTGTTTTTGCTACAAGGCTTCTAAAGCATTCTCATCTGGATTGGGAGGACCCGCCCGAATCCTTTCCTGCGAAGACTTATTATCGCTCACTGACGGCCGTTCTTGCTTGGCTAATAAGGGTCCAAATTTATGTATAAACATATGACAGTAGAATCAGTAGAAGATTGATAAATTATAAGTCTTAAGAGTCATAATATGAGTGAATTTAATCAGATTAGTATCGGTTCTCTGATATGAAGCACTGATTTTCATTGGCCTATTAAAGTAATTCAACGCAATACATCAGAGAAATTAATATATTTACCTAGAAAGCATATACAATCAATTGAAAACGATGTGTCCTGCATTGAATCAAGACAAAATTTCATATTTCTATGAAAGGATCTGAAATGAAAGAAACACATTAATTATAGTCTAAATTGAATATAAAAGGACAAGAACTTGTATCCTTTTCATAATGGCTTTAAATACAGCTTTAAGTGCTATTGGGTTCTCTCCGGACCCAATTGCCTGATTTTTCCTATTTACACGTTTGGAACAGGGTTCCATAGTTGAATGGAAGTCCATGATGAGTGGAAGGCAAGATTTTCAGCAAAATATAAAAATTAAAAATTACCCCCCTACCCCCACCCCTCACGAAAAAGAATAATACCCAGACATACTAAAAGCGTGAAGCAAGAGCGGAAGATTCTGATGAATATGCGTATATATACAATTTCTACTAACAATTGCATTTATCGAGATATGAAATATATGTATATTTGTAGGACATTGCATGAGATATTAGGGAGGTTCTGCAAGCAAACCTATCTCAATTACGTAACCGTATGTACATATTTTTTTGTGAATTACGTCAATTTTGTGAATTACGTCACAATTTTATATAAAAATAAATTGGGAGATGTTGCATTACGTTTTTCCCGCAATGTTTCGCTGAACCTGTTTCTTCCGTTTAAGATAATGTTAGTATATCAGGGCTTTGTTGCACAATGAAAGTCCATGAACGTGCAGCCTAGGAATTAAATCGTGGTTGATCTTTGGATAAGAACGACCAGGATTAGCAATGATTAGGCACTGTTGCACAAGGAAAGCTCCTAACTCTACACGTTCCCAAGCTGCACACTCTTGCTCGTACCTATACATACTATACAGTATTGATGAACAGGTAACCAGTGAATACTACAGGAATTCCCTTTCATGACATCACTAGGCCAGGTGTTTTCCAACCCGATTCTCTAATTGCATAATATTTACCTATGAATAGACCCTTCAATCACTGTCCCTGACTGCTGTTGTCCTGTTGCCCTCCCACCTTCCCACCCTCCCTTCCTCTGAGGACTAGTGAAGATTACCAAAGAGTAGCTGTTGCACAACAAATTCGTGGGTTCACGTTCGTACATATTCGTGAGAACATAGACAAATATCTGGGTGAAAGTGGTGTTGCACAAGCCAAAGTTAGGACCACCCTTAGGGTTGTCCTAAGTCTGTTCGTTACCATTATGGGCACATATATAAATAATTTTTTCATTAATTTCCACACATAAATGAATAAAAACAATACAGTAAGTGTTTGTACAGTGATTCTTGATTTTTTAAAACATTTAGGTATTCGTGGGAAATAGGCCTGCTCTTGCCTGCTCGTTCTTTCCCAAAGATCAAGCCCTTGGTTATGTTGTAGGTGAGAGAGTGTGTGAGTGAGTGTGTGAGTGTGTGAATGAAGGCTTTGTTTGTGCATGTGTGCAAGCTAGGACGATGCAGATGCATCAACCCACAACCAATGGTAACTACTTGAATACTATTATTAGAAAGGATAGAACGAAATATACCATGATATGATGAAATATTCCCCTGAATTATACTGGTTACCCATTGGTACTGTATTGTGTGTAAAGGGAGAATCAAGATTATGACACTTAAGAACGTGTAGGAGTATGAAAGAATATGATCAGCCCTTGTGCAACAGAGCTTGCTCTTTTCTAGTCTTAACTGTTCTTTACCAAAGATCAACCACGATTTAACTCCTTGGCTGCACGTTTGTGGACAAAATATGGTCTATTTCAACCTTTTAACCCTTCAATGTCTCTGCAGAGTCATGGATTGCCACTTATCATTCTAATAATAGTACTTGAACTGGCAATTCTAGCCAACAAAACAATTGAAGGCACTCTGAAATGTCTATTTCTCATGAGTATGCACGAACGTGAACCCACGAATTAGTTGTGCAACAAGTTCTCGTAGGTTTGCCAAAGAACGAACGCAATTGGGTAAGATTAAGGAACAAGCAAGGCATTGAAACACTGTACAAACGAACAGCAAAGATTGGGATACGAGCAGCATTGTGCAACAAAGCCCAGAGATACGGATACGTTTACGTTTACTTACAGGTTAGACTTGCAGAACCTCCCTATTAAAGTACATGACTTCGGTATTTGTGTGAAAATGAAGAATGAATATTCAATAAACGAAGTTGTTTCAGCTCCACACAGATCAATCAAAATGTATTCCATCACCCGATTAAACCTTTAAACATTTCTGAACTGCAATCTTTTAATTCAATCAAACATCAATTTTAAGTAGAAAGTAGCCTATAGCTTAATGGGACCATTACCATACTCGATTATAACCATTGCCTGAAAAAGGCCAGAACCCTTATAGTGTCAGTGGGACCATTTCCGCCATACATTGGTCAGAATTTCAGAAAATGTACCATTCAACTTCGCCAATCTTTTTAAATAACCCAATTTTCAGACGAAATTAAACTTCAAAATACAGTTCAACCTAACCAAACAGATTGCTAGAGTCAATGCAATGCCGAATATACTCGAATTTACCTAGTATTGGCCAAATTGCAGCCTAATTTAGCAGAATTTACTAAATGTGTAGAGCTACCAATTGTGCATTTTCTGAAAATCTGACCCACATATGACACAGCTATGAACAAAGGCAATGAGGGTCAGATCTTCAGAAAATGTACACTTCGCCATCACCAATCCTCTTAAAAAACCCGAATCTAAGACAAAAATGAGGTTCAAAATACAGTTTAACATAACAGAACAGATATTTTACAACAAGACAATACCAAATATACTCAGATATACCCGGTATTCATCATTTCTCAGCCTAATCCAACCTACTTTACTAAATGTGTAGAGCTGCCAATTATACATTTTCTAACGATCTGACCCAAGGGCGTTTAGTATATTACCCGAACGTTAACATTCATTCATCTTTCACATCATACTCCCATTGATCTTTGACGAAGCATCATGATATGGATTTCATGCTTTTAGTGCACCAAATTCTCCTTAATTCATTTTACAAGCGCTGTTTTCACAGCCAGACCGTCGTCATAATGCCATTTATATATACCCACGAGGTTAAGACGACGAAAAGTGGATCCCAGATAGGGTAGGGGCATAGCAGGGGAGAATGATCGATGGACCAATCTTGGCTTAAAATGTATTAAAACTCCATGCCCACCACTATTTGCCTTGTGATGGATCATGTCCGAGCCTCTTGGGAAGAAACAGTCAAGATTTTAAACCGATACCAATTCCCAGGTGGTCGTGGCCAAACTGCCCACAAGAGTCCAAGGGTCGATGGATAGATTGGGGGCATTGGATAGAGGGACACCTTGTCCATCTTGTCCATCGCAGAATTCTCAGCACTCATGTATACCATCAAGAGAACCCTTAACCTATATACTTAGAAGGGATTACCTAGCGGCGGCTTATCCCATCGACTACCTTCAACACCAACAGGTTGGAAGGGTGTCCCAATGGTATATGGGTGAAATTTTCAGAAAATCTACAATTCGCATTGACCAATCCTCTCAAATAACCCACATTTAAGACAAAAATGAGCTTCAAAATGCAGTTTAACATAGCATAACTGATATTCTTAATCAATGCGATGCTAAATATACTCAAGTATACCTGGTATTTATCATTTTTCAGCCTAATTTAGCGAAATTTCCTAAATGTGTAGAGCTGCCAATTGTACAATGTACATTTTCTGAAAATCGGACCCATACACTATTTATAGGCTTCAGCACATCGAGGAAGAAAAAGCAACCTGTGATCATTTGAGAAGATGGGATCGAGGATTAAGGTGTTTTTCCTGCCTCCACATACCATCTTCTTGTAAAATTAAGTTTTATCGAATGAATAAAATAAACTTTCGTGCATAATGACATCATATAAACATAGCCATAACATATTCGACAATTAACATAACCTAAGTACACAAACATGGGTCAGATTTTCAGAAAATGTACAATTGCGCAGCTCTATACATTTGGGAAATTTTCCAAAATAAGGCTGAAAAATGACGAATACCGGGTATA
The DNA here is from genome assembly GCA_942159475.1 of Sthenelais limicola. Classification (NCBI taxonomy): domain Eukaryota; kingdom Metazoa; phylum Annelida; class Polychaeta; order Phyllodocida; family Sigalionidae; genus Sthenelais; species Sthenelais limicola. Next base: position 37,032,852 of record OW804095.1, read on the forward strand.
TCTGAGTAAATTTGGTATCGCATTGATTTGAAGATCAGTTCTGTTATGTTAAAAAGCATTTTGAAGCTCATTTCTGCCTTAAATGTGGCTTATTTGAGAGGATTGGTGAAGGCGAATTGTACATTTTCTGAAAATCTGACCCTTATACACTTATCACTTAAAAAGAACTACTACCTGTTGTAAACACCATTGTATTGTATTGTATTGTAGAATGTAGTGTATATGGGCCAGATCTTCAGATAATATACAATTGGCAGCTCTACACATTTAGGAAATTCTCCTAAATTAGCCTGAAAAATGAAGAATATCGTGTTTGTCTGAGTATATTCGGTATCGCATTGATTTAAAGTATCAGTTCTGTTATGTTAAACTGCATTTTGAAGCTCATTTATGTCTTAAATGTGGGTTATTTGAGTGGTTTGGTGAAGGCGAATTGTACATTTTCTGACAATCTGACCCATATATAGGGCATTGCACCCAATGTGTGAGCAGATGAGGCCCTCAGGGTTCAGTCTGCTTCCGACATTGTGCCAAGATTAAAATCGTCCAGGCTGATATGTGTTACAGAGCCAGGAGGCTAGTGCTCTATTGTAGACTATGTCTTTAAATAACAACATTACCTCAATTAGGTCACTGACCTGTGGGGTGTTTCATGAAAAGATCGTACAACCTATAATCTTAGATATAAGAGCAACGTATGGGTTTAAGATAAGCCCATATACGTTGCTCTTATATGATGATATCTCAAAATCCATTTTTGCGACTTGTGACTCATTTTCCTGAAACACGTTGAAAGGTAAACAACTCTTACAGGCCTCGTATCCCCCTTCACCTTCACGAATCTTCTCAAATCTTCTCAAATAACCCACATTTAATTAACTTTAAAATACACTTCAACCTAACTAGACAGACTGCTAGGATCAATGCAATGCTGAATATAATTGAGGTTTCCTAGTACTGAAAAAATTGCGGCCTAATTTAGCAGAATTCACTAAATGTGTACAGCTACCAATTGTACATTTTCTGAAAATCTGACCCAATTTATGTGGACTTTCATGAAGTCGTGCAACAAAATCTACTGGGAAAATCCTTAACAATTTTGGTGAAATGATTTTCAGATCGGTAGGAAAATAATGGAACATAAGGTAGAAAATCTGATAGTTATTAATTGAGACTGCAGATTAAAAGATATGAAATAAGAGTACAAAGCAGTACATGTCTTTGAAACTTGAATTTTATTCACATTGCTCCGGGAACAATACAATGCTTTATGTATGTGCATACTTCTTGGGTCAGATCTTTAGAAAATGTACAATTCGCCTTCACTAATCTCTCAAATAACCCACATTTAAGACAGAAATGAGTTTCAAAATGCAGTTTAACATAGCAAAACAGATACTATAAATCAACACGACACCAAATATACTCAGATATACCCAGTGTTCATCATTTTACAGTCTAATTTAGCAAAATTCCCTAAATGTGTAGAGCTACCAATTGTACATTTTTGACGATCTGACCCTCTTATTATGTGGCAGCAGCTTCATATTCTATATCAATGTTCACACTTCTCTATTGTTTTTAAAGAACAATGAATGCAAAGACTTCTACACAATGATGACAGACCTTGAAGCTGACAGAAATGCGATGTGTCATATTGCATTGCAGGTAGTAGGAATATGAACGATGCTTTTTACATTCTCCACCGACAATATCAACCTCACGCTAATATTACACATTATCTGAAGGAATTTATAATTTCCCAACGAGGGAAACATGATAATTAAAGCCTTTTTTCACCTTATTCTCGGTCCACGGGGGGTTGGCATTATCTAAAATCATGTTGTCGTTTTAGATAAACTCATGAAAAAGGTCCCATCTCCGCTGCTTCGCGAGCACTTCGTGAGCACCTCGGAAGGTCAGTGCATTTGTTATGTTGTCTTGGAACCGCTGCAGATTTAGATAGGATCAATCCTTAATGAAAATGAATCCCGATAGGACAATGGCCATTTCATTTGCATTCGTCATAGAATGAATATAAATATTCATACGCATGCGCTAAGTGGGATGTCTTAACAACCTTATGGACAACTCAGCGGGGGGTCGTGATCAGGCAATGTCATGCGCAATGCGTTTATCAGCATTTTGCCGTTAGTGTTTGGTGCTAGGTACACATTTGCATTGCATGACAATGCTAGGTTATATTGAACGTGTACATATGCTCTATGTTCACATGTACATAAGGCTGTTGTCCATCCTTTAGAGTGATCACGCATATACCCTCAAAGGTGCTAATGAATAAATGCCAGTATTCAGGGGCCTTTCATAAAGAGAGGATATAGTAGAATATATAATGAGTTGTGCTTACACTACTAGGACGAGGGGTTTCATGAAGGTTGTTCAAGGGCATTGAAGGATTGAAATCTCTTATAAATTATCTTATTAGGAGAAATTCAATAATTTTAAGACTTCACAAACGTCCCCAAAACGGCACTCTTTGGGAGACCTAGTGCAGGTTTCCAGAAAATGTACAATTCAACTTCGCCAATCTTCTCAAATAACCCAAATTTCAGACGAAAAAAGAGTTCAAAATACAGTTCAACCTAACCAAACAGATTGCTAGAATCAATGCAATACCAAATATACTCGAATGTACCTAGTATTGACCAAATTGCCGCCTAATTTAGCAGAATTTACTAAATGTGTACAGCTGCCAATTATACATTTTCTAAAAATCTGACCCACATATACCAATATTTGTATTTGAGTATATAGTACTAAATGGACAAGTGCTAACAGGTGATAAAACAAAGCGATGTCATTTTTTTTTATTAAAACAAATATCATATCTTATTATGACGTATAGGACTAGTAATCTGCGGTTTACAGGACTAGTAATCTGCGGCTGTTATATCTATGGGTCAAATTTTCACAAAATGTACAATTCACTTTCACAGATTCTCTGAAATAACCCAAATTTCAGACGAACATAAAGCTCAAAATACAGTTCAACCTAACCAAACAGATTGCTAGAATCAATACAATGCCGAATATACTCGGATTTACCTAGTATTGACCAAATTGCAGCCTAAAATAGTAGAATTTACTAAATGTGTACAGCTGCCAATTGTACATTTTCTGAAAATCTGACTCATATACCATAATTTAAAGTTTGGCCAAGAGAAAACACTCGCCAATGAGCGATAATATGTGAAATCAGCACAGGCAAGGATTTTGGCATGGCTTCAAAATATAAATGTTGACTTTTATGATGCTCTGCAGCAAAGGGCCGGACAATATCCTCCAAAATATTGGTCAAATGACTTTTAGATGGTTTGGAAAAGAACGGAACAACAAATTAGATATATTAGGGAGGTTCAGCTAGTCTAACCTATACATTAGCGTAAACGTATTCGTATCTCTGATATACAAACATACATTAAAAGGAAGAAAGATATTCAGCGAAAAATTGCAGGAAAAACGTAATGCAACATATCAAGGAAAATATTTGTTCTCACAATTTATTTTAGATACATTAAGATGCGACGTAAAGGGTGGTCTCCACTGGCTGCGGTAAGCTCTGCGGTAAGTCTAGGTACTGCCTACATGGATCCCTGACCATGTAGGCAGTACCTTGTCATTCCTCTCCACCTACAGAACCAGCAGAAACCATCGCAAGGCTTACCGCAGAGCTTACCGCAGCCAGTTAAGACCACCCTATATTCACAAAAGAGATGCGGATTCGGTTACGTATTGAGATAAGTTTGTTTGCGAAACGTCCCTACTCTTTATTTTTTACCGATATTAACCGAGAATGCGGCTTTAAAACGATTTCAAGGCATGGAATAAACCCCTATTTCTAGTAGTGTTCCTTGTGGTGTGTTTCAGTATGCCTGGTTAGCCTCAAATGGACCTATTCCAGAGAACAGCAATCCCACCCAAGGAGCACCCAATGGTGAAACAATGACACCGTATACATAATTAATGTAAAGATCATGAGATAAAGTGGTCTTAATACGCATGCGCGCTGACATGCGCACTGATGACATCACCTCATTGGGCGATTTAGTCCCCCCAAGGGGCCGAGATGGACAGATGGACAATGGGCAGGGGTGAGGCAAATTGTCGCAACATTCTGGTGGTTAGCTCTGGCATACGTCATACATTTCATTTGTCACCAGCTTTTGGAGCCCGTTGCAGAACAAAATCTTACTTAATATTTCCCTTCCTTATACCTGGGTCAGATTTAGGGAAAATGTACAATTCGCCTTTACCAATCCTCTCGAATAACCCACATTTTGGACAAAAATGAGCTTCAAAATGCAGTTTAACATAACAGAACTGATACTATAAATCAATGCAATACCAAATATACTCAGATATACCTGGATTCATCATTTTTCTGCCTAATTTAGGAGAATTTCCTAAATGTGTAGAGCTGCTAATTGTACATTTTCTGAAAATCTGACCCACCTACGTTTCCTTGCTAAGCAGCTGGTAAGAGACTTTTACGGAAGGAATTTGCTATACAGACAATGCTAATGTTCTATCCCCACAGTAGGAATTTCCTATTTAAGCAAGGGAAACCAGCTCAAGAAGATATGTTTTAAGAATTTCTTATGCAACAGTACTATCTGAACAATTTTAAATAATATAGATAATATGGATTTTACGGAAGATCTGCTACGCAGAGTACTCTTCCAGTTCGGTAAAAATTGATTGATTTTGAATTCAATGTACTGAATAAAAGTTGAATATATATATATAACAGACCCCCGCACTGTTTAGCACTGTATTGGCAGCTATAGCCGATAAATGTAATTAGATATGCTTAAACCATGACCTAGTTCTTATATAGAAATCTATATTCTATATAGTCAAAAAGATCCATAAACGGCTGCTCGTGGGTCAGATTTTCAGAAAATGTACAATTGGCAGCTCTATAAGCATCAGATTTTGTGAAAATGTACAATTGGCAGCTGTACACATTTAGTAAATTCTGCTAAATTAGGCTGCAATTTGGTCAATACTAGGTAAATTCGAGTATATTTGGCATTACATTGATTCTAGCAATCTGGCTGGTTAGGTTGAACTGTATTTTGAACTATACTTTCGTCTGAAATTTGGCTATTTGAGAAGATTGGCGAAGTTGAATTGTATTTGTTCTGAAAATCGTACCCTTATGATCATTAACATGTTCCGATCATCCTGGAAAAAATGTAGTGTAACAAAAGGATCCTTTAACCTGGGAAAATGGTAAACGTAAACGTATCCTTATCTGTGCTATACAAACATATGTGAAATGTAAAAAAGTGGTTCAGCAAAACATGGCGGGTAAAATGTAACGTGCCATACCAAACTACATGTTTCCTCTCACAATTTATGTTTGATTTAAAATATCAGTTCTGTTATGTTAAACTGCATTTTGAAGCTCATTTTTGTCTTAGATGTGGGTTATTTGAGAGGATTGGTGAATGCGAATTGTACATTTTCTGAAAATCTTACCCACATACTATAGCAATGGACTGTGAAATCTACACAAGGAGGAATGCTGAAGATGTGGGATTAATGAAGGCTTGGGAAGGACAGGTCAAAGACAAGAGGGAACAGGGAGAAGAGAGGAAGCAGAGAAATGCCAACAGAGAGTGAGTAAAGAAGAAGTGTGCAAGGGAAAGAGATAGTGGGGGAGAGAATGTAGGGGAGAAGTGAGGGAGAGGGGGAGACATACAGATAGAAGGGGACGGGGAGAAGACTATAGAGAGAGAGGGAACGGGAAAAAGAAGGGAATGAAACAGTGGGGGAGAAGGAGAGGGAGAGGGAGAGGAAGAAGAGATTAATTAGAAGAAGGGAGCAACATGGTTGAGATAGAGATAAGGGGTTTGAAAGAAAGAGAGTCAGAGGGAGCGGAAACATAATGAGAGGAAATGAAGAGGAAAAAGAGAAAGAATAAAGAGAGAGAGGAGAAAAAGAGAGCAAGAGAAGAGAGAGAATGAAGAGAGAGAGAGGAGACACAGGTAGGAGCCACAGAGAGATGATGGCAATAGATGAGAGAAGGAGACAGAGAGAAGAGACACATACAGGAGGGAGAGAAAAACAGGAGAAAGAGAAGAGAGAGCAAGGAGACACAGAGTGGGGACACAGAGTGGAGACACAGAGTGGAGACACAGAAGAGATGGCAATAGAAGAGAGAGGGAGGAGACGGAGAGAAGCGACAGAGATGAGACAGAGAGGAGAGAGGAGAGAGGAGAGAGGAGAGAGGAGAGAGGAGAGAGGAGAGAGGAGAGAGGAGTGAGGAGAGAGGAGAGAGGAGAGAGGAGAGAGAGATAGCAAAAGAAGAGAGAGGGAGCAGACAGAGAGAGCAGACAGAGAGGTGGGAGAGAGAGAGTCAGGAAGGAGCGGAAAGCCGAGAGTAGTCTAAAGCGAGGTGTCTGGCTGGCTGAGGTATCTGTCAAGGTGTCTGTTTGACAATGTCCTTGCAACTGACCTTGGCAATGCCAGCAGGAGCGCCCTCTGGCTAGAGCTTCCGGCATTTTTAGCCTGTCACATGATCCAGGCATTGTGGGATCAGACGACCCCGCGTTCCTGCGATAACAGCTGCCTAAGTCTGGCCCAATAGGGGAGTTGCATAGCCGCCATTTTATATCTTGGTTCACATGGAATTATGGGGCTAATGGTACTGTCTAAAATCTATAGAAAACATGTCATGTTCAGGATGGACTATTTATAAGTGCTCTAATGTCAATATCCATGTGTTATACATGTTCCCATGACACAAGCCTCCATCTTTCCCATCATGCATTTGGTTTTCATAGATCATGTATAAAAGCTATGATATTGGTGAAAACATTCTTGCTATTTTCGATAAAATTGTTGCTAAATATTTGAATGTCAGATTTCAAAAGAATCCATCCCAGGATGCACTTTAACAGACATGCGCAGTGCGACATGCAACTGCCCTATAGCGGGTTTGTATGTGCCACAAATCTGGCTCTTGTAGTGTATGCTAGGCTGCATACAATGTGCCATTAATTAAATGGACTGTGTTCTTATTCTAAATACAATCATTTTGGCAACTTTACATTCAAACTATAGTCTTTTGTTTATTAATAGATAATTGGGTCAGAATTTCAGAAAATGTACAATTCAACTTCACCAATCTTCTCAAATAACCCAAATTTCAGACGAAAATAAAGTTCAAATTTAATTACACTTCAACCGAACCAACCAGATTGCTAGCGTCAATGCAATGCCAAATATACTTGAATTTATCTAGTATCCGCCAAACTGCAGCCTATTGTAGCAGAATTTACTAAATGTGTACAGCTGCCAATTGTACATTTTCTGATTATCTGACACATTTAGGAAGGAGCCCAATGATATTTACATGAAGGAGTGAGTGAGTGAGTGATGGTTGCTTAAAGCCATGACGACATCCAAATGGAGTCACATTCATGGCAGTGAGGGTTAATGAAATGAGATGAGTTTACATGAAGGCGTTTTGTCTGTACTAATTTGCATTTTTATTTTAACAATGGGTTCTAGAATCGAGAGCCTGTGAGTAAGTGCAAGACAAATTCTGAGAGTGGATAGGAGGGTATGGTAATCAACTGGTACTATTGATTTTACAATCTGAAATATAAAATGGCGTCCTTGCCGAACGCCCTATCCCAGAATCCATTGGGGGCTCGCTTGCGCACCCTGACGGATTGCGCGCGCCACTGCACACGCCATACTGGATCCGCTCTCAGTTGCTATGGCGATAATAAGGGTAGTTCTACAAGTGGGGGTGGCTTTACTTGCTAAAACTTTTACCCTATCAAACCCCCAGTATCCTCCCTAGTGGCAAGCAGCCGTACCAACCCTGACAGGAAGACGACGTTAGGAATCGGCAGGCGCTGAATATCTCATCGATCCTTACCTCCCGCCCGGGAGAGCTCTATTAAACCCGCATCAGCGAGCCTCGGTCTCGATATATACAACTCTCCCAAAGCCAGTTGCCATCAGGCAAAAGTGCGGCTCTCTCCCCCGGAACTCTTTCCTGTAGAGCTACTTCCGGAATAATGGGGGTTGCTGGTGGTTAAGGTTTTGAGGGGTGATTTAAACCTTTACACCCTTAACCATACAAATATAATTTTCAAAATACCTAATCATTTGGTTTCTACGTCGTCATGCTTTCAGATGATGCATCTAATTTGTGGTGCATCGTCAAGTGCTGCACCATAGAAGAAGGCTCTAATCTGCCATCCACTAGATTTGCAAGGCATCCAACAGCTTAAAATATATGCACGATTCACTTTCACCAATCCCCACAAATAGCCCAAATTTCAGACGAAAATAAAGTTCAAAATACAGTTCAACCTATCCAAACAGATTGCTGGAATCAATGCAATGCCAAATATACTTGAATTTACCTAGTATTGACCAAATTGCAACCTAATTTAGCAGAATTTAGTAAATGTGTACAGCTGCCGATTGTACATTTTTCTGAAAATCTGACCCTTAAAGATTGTATAAATTCCCTGTCTATTCAGTTAATAGCCACTCAGCCTTTTCATTTCATACTACTATATCAAATTGTGTGTTTGGCAGGCCACTGAAATAACACCCCAACCCTTTCTCAGAGTTAGAATCCTAGATAAGACCTCATACCCTGTTGAGCCAGTACACCAATAAGCTAGACCCTCTAGGGCTTGAAGGAAAGGGAGGAGAGAGGGAGGAGGGAGGGAGAGAGGAGGGAGGGAGGATAAAGTTATTGACCAGTATGACCCATTTTCACTGGATTACCAATGGAGGGGGGCAAGAGGGCCAATCTCTGGCGAACAGGGACCAAAATTTACTTTAAAGTCGGGCGACGAGTCAATGGGGAAAATCAGCTATTGATTAGACCCAGCTGACAGGGTGGAGAAGGCGATTTCTCCGGCTAAGTAGGTCTGTTTTTGTCAATAGTCGGCATAATGAGACTATTTCCATTTTTAAAGCAGGACTCTGGATGATTTGATGAGTTGGTTTGTCCTGGGAGACCCGGTGTGTTGTACGGCAATGCTGAAGTAATTAGGACGAGGGTTTCCCCAAGGATTTACTTGATGAAGGCGGGAAGCATGGGGATCAGCAAATCCCTGAAACACAATCCCCCAGCCCCCAACCCCCCAGCCCCAAGCCATACAACCTCCCAGCAAGCCCCTTCCCGAGCCCCCAGGCCCCCAACCCCCTCATCATATCCCCTGTGTGGGGTGGTGAGGGCGGGGTGGAGGGGGGAGGTTTACCTTGGGGATCAACCACCAGTTTTTAATCTTAAAATGTTTTTATGTGTGTTTGTCTCTTCGTCATTGTTTTAAAAATAGGAGCTGGTAAAATGCATTGCCAGGGCCGTGGTGCTGCTGTTGCTGATGTGCTGGCTAGTTAAAGTTTCCATACAGGTATTTATTATACACGCATTCTATATGAGACGTGCTATAAGTGGGGTGCTATAAAAATATTCATATAGGACGTGTCCTATATGAAATGTAGTTGTCTAAAAATAGCTCTGTTGTTATGCTTCGCAAAGCTTTGGCTCTCCGCGGAGAATGTAAACAAATCCCCGCGATCGGTAATCCACCCGTGATTCTGGTACTATGATTATAGAAATAAATAATAAAACTACATCATTAAATAGAGCATTAAATTCCCTTTTGAATGATATAAATTGTATTAATGTAGCTCAAGGAATGGCCATGATATGGACGTTTTAATTCATCAATATACTAACGGGGCTGTCAGTGGGGCTGTCAGTGGGGCTGTCAGCAGGGCAGCGGGGCTCTCTGAGACTTCTTTAGTATTTTTTCGGTGATATCTGATGACATATGATCAAATTTTATGCACATATAATAAATATAGATTGGAACTCGCCAGCAATAATCGAAAATTTATAGGACTTGATTCGTCCACATAAGCACTCTGCTTATGGCATCATGCTTTGTGGACGAATCTCGTCCTATAAATTTTCGATTATTGCCGGCTCGTCCCATTTTCTCTATATATATTCATCTGTCTGTGTGACATCTATGAAAGGTACTTTACAATGCGTCTGCTCCTCTTCCTCTCGATCTCTCTCCCTCCTAATATATGCTAAAGGGAGAAAGAATTTAACAGTCTTGAATTTAAAATTATCCAAAATTGCTAACTCACTGATAAATGTCAAATAAGGTGGAATGAACTTAGTCCTGATGCTCATAAAATACCGGACAAACAGACATTTAAGATATATGAGTCACATTTTCAGAAAATGTACAATTTGTCATCAGCTATCCTTTCAAATAGCACAAATTTAAGACATTAATGAGGTTGAAAATTCAGTTTAACACAACCAAACAGATTGTTTGAATCTAGGCAATACCAAATAAACTCAGATATACCTAGTTCTGACCATTCTTAAGTCTTATTTAGCAGAATTTACTAAATATGTACATCTGCCAATTGTACATTTTCTGAAAATCTGACCCTTATACAGACAAACTCTTGTTGCCCTTCTTACCCTTATTACTGAACTTTATATTGTTATCTCATTTGTTTCTATTGAAATAAGAATATGATGTCTGGGTTTAATAACCCTATTATTTATTGATATTTGAATCTTAATATCTCTACCTGTGAAATAAGAATATGATGTATGGGTTTAAAATAACCCTCTTGTTAATTGACATTTAAATCTTATTATCTCTAACAGCACTCAAAGTATATGAAGTTTTTTGGCACATTTCATCACGTAGCATATCATAAATTTCTCATATGGGTCACATTTTCAGAAAATGTACAATTCAACTTCGCCAATCATCTCAAATAACCCAAATTTCAGACCAGAATAAAGTTCAAAATACAGTTCAACCTAACCAAATAGATTGTTAGAATCAATGCAATGCAGAATATACTTGAATTTACCTAGTATTGGCCAAATTGCAGCCTAATTTAGCAGAATTTACTAAATATGTACAACTGTCAATTATACATTTTCCGGAAATCTGACTCATATATTCATCGCATAACATCTTAATTTTCTCTTTTATTAAATTATTAAATTATAATTATTTATTTCTTCCTATTCCTGTTGTTGAAGTAAACAAACATAATGTAAAATCAAGATTCAAGGCACTCGGCGGAAGACCTGACTAATCGGGATAACTGGTTGATCAGACACCGAATAACCTTTGTTATAACATCTGCAAATAAAAGAATTCTTGAATTGAATTAAATACATATCTTGATCATCCCTCTCCCTCTCTCCCTCTCTCCCTCTCTCCCACTCTCCCTCTCTCTCTCTGTCTCTCTCTCCCTCTCTCCCTCTCTCCCTCTCTCTCTCTCTCTCTGTCGCTCCCTCTCTCTCTGTCGCTCCCTCTCTACTTTCATCTCTCTCACTCTTCCTTTCTCTCTCACACCTCTCATGCCTCCCCTTCCCTCTTCACCATCTCCCTTAAATCTCTCTGATTTCGCCAACCTTCCATTTCTCTTCTCTATTGTTATTGGTGGTGGTCGGGTTGGGATTAGTAATAGTACTGGGATGATTCCTCTTATGAGGTCATAGTCACTATTACTCGTACCTCTTATAGGGAAAATGACGGGATGATCCATGAATCAATATGTGATGTGTTCCAGGAAAATGAGCCACAAGTCGCAAAATCGATATTTTTCAAAGTGTTTTTTCCACAAAACCTCTTTATTGAAATGTTCCTGTTGTTAGAGGGTTTAGCACTTATAGTCATATAAATCTGTGTGACAAATTTCAGGACATTGTATTAAATATATCTATGCGTTTAGAAGGCCTTCGTATGGAGTATATTTAGTTACTTTACTGGTAACATTGATAATTTCTTTTTCAAAAACAAAAATATCAAACTTAAAAGTATAGAAATACTTGTAGGTGTCCTAGTGTTTACTATCATTGGAATCCGCTTGATCTCCTCTTTTCAAATATGATGATATCTCTGTCTCTCTCTGTCTCTCTCTGTCTCTCTCTGTCTCTGTCTCTCTCTGTCTCTCTCTGTCTCTGTCTCTCCCTCTCTCTCTGTGTCTGTGTGTGTGTCTCTCTGTGCCTCTCTCTGTGTCTCTCTGTGTGTCTCTCTCTGTCTCTCTCTCTGTCTCTGTCCCTCGCTCTCTCTCTCTCTCCCTCTCTCTCTCTCTCCCTCTCTCTCTCTCCTCCCTCTCTCTCTTTACTCACCTGTCTCTCCTCCTCTCCCACCTCTCTCTCCTGCATCTTTCTCCATCTCCCTCTCTCTCTCTCCCACTCACTCTTCCACTCATGCTCCTGTCCACCTCTCTACACAGGGTGCTCTCAGGGCACTGATGAGTTCCAATATTATTAAATTTGTGCCTGTCGCAAATGGCTTCGTAGCAGAAACAAATTCAACTTTCTTGAAAAAGATATTTAGGAAAAGCCAATACCCAGGTAACCTCACTTGAGATCTATATAAGCCATCCTGAAAGTTAGATCCCTGTACATACAGTATGTACAAACCCTTTCAAGGGTTTGTGCACAGCATTCAATGTCATACACAACAAATAATTAGTGAGGATGATAGTCTAAATCTTGGTCAAAGATGGAGAGGGTACGATGTAAACCTAGTGTTATCGACCCCAGGAGAACCAGAGAATTTGTTGACAAATTGAATAAAAGTGTTTACAAAAAAATAAAAAAAATTAGTGTGGATATATTATATATGGCTTAAGTTTATTTTTATCTTTATCTGAATCAGTTTCTGGCATGCACCTAAAACACCTTGCGTTAATTTTTTATTGTGATAATTTCATATTTCTAGTCTACTCTTGCTAATATAGGATTCGAGCATGTGCTAGAGTTATATTTAGTTTGAAGTGTCCAAGTCTATCACTATATGGGTCAGATTTTCAGAAAATGTACAATAAGCAGCTCTACACATTTAGGAAATTCTCCTAAATTAGCCTGAACATGAAGAATACTGTGTATATCTGAATATATTTGGTATCGCATTGATTTAAAGTATCAGTTCTGTTATGTTAAATTGTATTTTGAAGCTCATTTTTGTCTTAAATGTGGGTTATTTGTGATGATTGGTGAAGGTGAATTGTACATTTTCTGAAAATCTGACCCATATCTCTCATATGGAGTCACTCCAGAGCCTTGATGTTTTATATAGAGCACTTCTCCTAACGAGCATAGTATGGACGCCTCTAGGGCTGAGCTCCAGGAAACACAGTTGCTATGAGGGTCAGATTTTCAGAAAATGTACTATTGGCAGCTGTACACATTTAGTAAACTCTGCTAAATTAGATTGAGATTTGATCAATATACTAGGTAAATTCAAGTATATTTGGCATTGCATTGATTCTAGCAATCTGTCTGGTGAGATTGAACTGTATTTTGAACTTTATTTTCGTCTGAAATTTTGGTTATTTGAGAAGATTGTCGAAGTTGAATTGTACATTTTCTGAAAATCTCACCCATGAGGTGTTGAGATTGGAGAGGGTTTCACAAGTACAGGTTTCACTGTGAGTCAATGCAACATCCGCCTACATATATATACGTATATGGGTCAGATTTTCAGAAAATGTACAATTGGCAGCTCTACATATTTAGTAAATTCTGCTAAATTAGACTGAAAAATGGTCAAAACTAGGTATATCTGAGTAAATTTGGTATTGTCTTGATTAAAAAGATCTGTTTGGTTGTGTTAAACTGAGTTTTCAACCTCATTATTGTCTTAAATTTGTGTTATTTGAAAGGATTGCTGGAAAACAAATTATAAATTTTCTGAAAATCTGACCCGTATGATGTATTATAGCCAAATGAGTCACAAGTCGCACAATTTATATTCCTAAAAATGAGTTATTCACAGTAGTCGGGCAGCCAGAATGGCTAACATACAAAAGTTGTGATATAGTTTTTTTCTCACTGGATTCTTAATATATGGGTGTTGGCCAATGATTTTCAGGTGGATGGCGCATTGCCACCCTTTAGCATTTTGAGAAATCCAAGATGGCCGCCAAGATGGCCGCCAAAGTAAAAAAGTGCTCATAACTAAACAAGTTGTGGTCCGAATCTTTAATGTTGCACCATTTTGATATGGTTTTGGGGGTCAAGGAATCCATTAAAATAGTTTTCAAGGGTGTCAGATCAGTTGCCATGGAGATACGGTTACCATGGTTATTCAAATCTTTCAAGAATTGAGGTTTCTTGGGGAATTTCACATGTTTATCAACCCAACATCACAATGATTTCATTCCAGCAATGCAAACATATCTTAAGATACATTTCATAGGCATCAGATGTGATGTCATTCTGGGAATGTGTTCATGTTTTGGTACTTAACACTGCTTCTAGCATGGATACATTTACCACATTTCAGGAAAGTGTAACGAATATATCCATGCATTTTCAAGGTCATCTTATAGACTATATTTAGCTACTTTTACTAGTAAATGTTCACCCACAAATATTGCAAACTTGTTTTTCAAAAATAAAAATAACAAATTTAAATTTTGGAAATACTTCTTAGATATACGTCATGTTTACTATTATTTGAATCGGTTTGATCTCATCTTTTCAAATATGATAGTATCTCAAAATCCATTTTTTGCGACTTATGACTCATTTTAATTGGTAAGATTGCTTTGTCATAATAACCATAATAACTGAGAATGTGTCTTTAAGTAACAAGACCCAAAGGTATTTAAATCGGTAGCAAAGAAAACTCTTATATGGTCAGACCAATACTTCATCGAGTAATACACATATGTCCAAAGGCTTCACGGTGACTATGATTATCAAAAAGAAGAATTACTTTTTCTGAGAAAATGTTCATAAAAAGATCTACTGCGCTTTATACGTATCCTAATTATGTAAGAGACAAAACCTAATGAAAATAACTGAAAATAACCTTCGTCCCTGGCGACTGTGGTATTGTACACTGTTAATCATCAATGTAATTAACAGAAAACTTGCAAACCTCCCTTAGCCGGAGTCATGTTTTCTGACAGCGACATGTTCGAAAATAAATGTATCTTAATCTTAATCTTAATACGTAATTATATACTGTTATTTCCTATAATTTACAGGGACAAGTGCAGTGAAGGCTAGAAAGCAACTGCAGGGAAGGCTAGTTTCATAATTTTTAGTTCGTCTTTATATTACATCTACAGACAATTTGTGAGTCTTCATTTAAAAACTACATAACATTAATCATCCATTGCGACAGATTATATCATGATCTCCAATTCTCATTTTTATTCCCATTTGTCTGGTCTAGCAGTCTTCAAATTAATGTTCAAGTTCATAATCATTTCATCAAAAAGGTCAGAAAATATTTCCACATTAGTAGATATTTGCTGATTAAGGCTAACAAGTGTGAGTAAAATTGAGGCGAAGCTATGAAGGATCCATCCATCTAGTCTCAGCCAGACCGAATACACTTGATATTTGGGTCAGATTTTCAGAAAATGTACAATTCGCCTTCACCAATCCTCTCAAATAACCCACATTTAAGAGACAGAAATGAACGTCAAAATGCTGTTGAACATAACAGAACTAATACTTTAAATCAAATATACTCAGATATACCCAAAATTTATCTTTTTTGTTAGCACAATTTAGCAGAAATTATATGTAGAGCTACCAATTTTACATTTTCTGAAAACCGACCCAGTTGATTTTTGACGAAGCTCATCCGAGGTAGAGCTGAGCCATCAATTTAACTGTCCTCATTCATTAGGCACACCCAGCGCTATCTTTGGCCCTGGCGGGAGGATGAGAAATTACTGATGGTAATTAAAGCCGAGAATCTAAACATGGCTGTTATTGGAAGGCTCTAGGGTGTTTCAGATCCAGGTCTTTATGAATTTAATGCCTCTGCTTTTGGGAATTGATATTTATTCGTTCTATAAAGGTACCCGTTGGAGTTAAGTGATTTACATGCGCACTCGATTAATCCTGGTCATTAGCCCCTCTCTCGTTCTCTATCATCTCTCACTCGCTCTCACACTGACTCTCTCTCCCCGCTGTGTGTACGTGTGTCTCTCTCCCTCTTTGCATCTCTCACTTTCTCTCTCTGCCTCTCTCTTTATCTCTCTTTCCCCCTCTCTTTCTCTTTCCCCCTCTCTTTCTCTTTCCCCTCCTTCTCTCTTCTTTTCCCTCTCTCCCTTTCCCTCTCCTCGCTCTCTCTTTATCTCTCCTCCTCCCTCCCTCTGTTTCTCTCTCTCTGTTTCTCTCTCTCTTTTTCTCTCTCTCTGTTTCTCTGTTTCTCTCTCTCCCCTCCCTCTCCCCCTCCTTCTCTGTCTTCTCTCTCTTCTCTCTCCCCTTATCTCTCCCATCCTCTCTCCATCATCTGTCCCTCTCTGGTGTTCCTCCTTGATTTATCTTTCTCTCTCAATTTGTATAAATTTTCGCCATCCTTTCTTGAGGCACTCTCATAACTTACACCTATCAAAACTTTCACAACTACATGGTTTTCCTCAAACAAAATCGCAATAGCCCTGATAATGGCACTTCAACGAAGATGCTAAAATATAGGGACAGAATAAAAACAGGTTCATGATTCATCATATTAAATTGATTTCATTCTCAGCCGTTAATCGATTCCAATAATACTCCTTCAGTATATTTGCCAGAGACCTTAAATTAGCAGCATTTATTATTTTTACAGGTAAATCATTCCATCATATTCGACCCTGGTAGTTTGCACCTTTTCTCATACGTTCAAATGCTAAAACAATTCCCACTATCCCTCACAAGACAGTATTCCCTTTTCTATAGTGTCTCCATATAACCATTTGTTTCTATAGAAAGTTTTTAACAAAGCTATTTCTCTCCTCCAAGCTATGGGTAGAAGTTTCCCTTTAATTAACAAACTCCTTTTAGTCTTGTATCAGTCTCAAAGGCCTGGGTGTTGTTTCATAATGAGGGAGACATAGGAAGATTTATTTGGAACTTCTGCGAATGGTGGTCAAATGTTACAAAGAATGTCCCAGCCTGGCGTTTCATAATGCGGGACATTCGCACATTCACATGCCCATTTTTGCAGCATTCGCAGCGGGTTCGCAGCCCACCCAACCATGACCAAGTAGAGTGTGGACATGGACTGGCAGTGCGTGTTATTATGTAATAACTGTAATAGCAGACAGGGAGGCAACATAGGCGACATGGGTCAGAGAGTACATAAGTACTCATTGAGAAAATTCGCTACAAATCTACTTTGATTCTCAACTTTGATTATGAAACGGAATTGGTTCCAAATTGGATGTTTTTCTACTTAATTCCGATGTCCCTGATTATGAAACAAGACCCAGACCTAGAGCCCCGTTGCATACCTTCTGATTCTTGTCTCAAGCTTCCTTGTTACTTGTCAATATGATATCACCAGCATAATCCATTAAGGGCAAAAAATATGTCTTGCAGAAATGATTTCTCTTTCCTCCTTTTCAACATGACCTGTCCATTTCTGCCCTCTGTTTATCTCCCTCCCCCCCCCCCGCCACACACACACACACAAACACACGGCTACATACACTCACATACACTTTCCCTCCTTCACCGTCTTTCTTTCTCTGAAATAATTTTACTCTAGGATTTCAACTCTTGTTCCTGTAAACAGAACTGCTAGCTGAACAACATCCGAGGTAGACTATGCTAGTGTGAAATGGCTATTTGTCACATAGAAAAAGCTTCTAGAAAGTTCCAAAAACCTGGATCCTACTACACAAAAGTGATTTTTCCAATGACCAGGCACAACCCATCGTCATATAAGACCCACGTTGAGAGGTAGCAAGCTTCCCAAGCGAGCAAAAAAGCCCATAGATTTCTAACCCTCTAGGCTGGGAAGGAGAGGGTCCATCGGTCGACCGTTCATATCGATTTTCTCTTCTTGTATGAAGAGAGGGCGAACATTTCTATCAGAATCACGTTAAGTAAACGACCAGGTATACATGACCCCTTCAGGAGAGGAACGCTTAAGGAACGCTTGTAATGGATCAGGGCCCCGTTGCGTAACAAATCCTCACACTTAAAGAGTCACTAAACCCCAAAATATTCTGGACTAAACCTTGAAATGAACATGCAATATACATGATACACAAGTCGGGAGAGGTATAGTGTACATTTCAGGGGCAACTTTGTGACGTCACACAACACCTTCATTGCCCTGCTGTGCTAAACGGACATTTTCACCAATAGCTTTGTCAAAATAAAATTTTTGGCTCCTGTGAATGACTATAAATGGAGATACAAAATGGGGACTTTGGCGTTGTACTTTGGTCAGATCTTCAGAAAATGTACAATTAGCAGCTCCACACATTTAGGAAATTCGCCAATCTTCTCAAATAACCCAAATTTCAGACGAAAATAAACTTCAAAATACAGTTCAACCTAACCAAACAGATTGCTAGCGTCAATGCAATGCCAAATAATTATATATATACTCAAATTTTCCTAGAATTGAGAAAATTGCAGCCTAATTTAGCAGAATTTTCTAAATGTGTACAGCTACCAATTGTACATTTTCTGAAAATCTGACCCATATTGGCAATGCTAAATTTCATCTAAACAAGGAACGAAAGCTTAGCAAGGAACATTTTAAATAAGGATTTCTTATACAACCAACCCCGGCCTTGTGTACAATCCGGACCTTTATTTAAATTATTTAGAACGGCTGTACATCCAACGTAATTAAAGTTTTAAATGGAAACTGTTATTTTGCAGAATTGCAATTCAGCAACTAGTTGAAATTCCATCATCCTCGTTCCAACTACTTGTAGCATTCGCCCATGTTTACGCCAATGGGAAGCTGGCAAATGATCCATATATTGTACTGGTATTTAAAGGTTACAAAGTTAACAATTAAGGAGGCTTGTAACGAAGATAAACATCCGTTTCGTATCTTATCAATAATAAAAGTTTTAGCAATTGAATATTAATGATTATACTACGACTGAATGGGTTATTCACTTAGTGCGGGAAGAATACGCCAATTTGATAGTTTGTTCATTTTTGTATGCGTTGTATAAAGAGATAGAATTACCGCAATGTAAGCGTGTCTGTGATTGGTCTATATCATCATCATTGATGATGTCAGATCAATAAGAGCAGGGAGACACATTAAGAAAAACATGACCGCCGTGAACTGCTTCTGCCAGCCTATTACAAGCGTAAGAATGATGATTTTCTATTATTTCCAAGTTGTAGTATAAAGAGGGAACTGTAATCTAAGTTAGGAACTACCTGTGTGATTCAATGGCTCTTATTTACACTTTATTTTGCATCCAATTCAAATTCAAATTCAAAAATTCTTTTATTGTAATCGATGATGTTGTTACAACTTGGTTGGTCAGGTCTGACTTTACAGCCAGGTCTTCCTGTGAATGCCGTCTTACTTGCATTTAGTCGTTACAATAATAGATGGGTTTGTTACATAGAGAAAAACGAAAAAATAAAAATCTTAAGACTAACAGTGTTGGGTATGGTTATGAGATGAGAGCTACTATGTAGCAACGAATGGAAACAATGGACTAATATGAGACAGTATGTGAAAAGCTAGCTAGGAAATATTTCGACCGGAAGATGAACATGTAGCAAATACTAGGTGCTGTTAATATACAGTCAATCGATCCACTATTACAGATAGTATAGATATAGATATTTCAACCGAGAGATGAACATGCAGCAGATACTGGGTGTCACTATACATAGTCAGTCGATCCATTATTATAGGTAGCACAGGCATCCTTAATATACAGTTAACCGTTCCATTATTACATATTGTACAGATATTAGGTAAACAATGAGAGTTACAATGCACGACCTGCGGCCGCTTGTTGGATGCAAAATAAAGTGTAAGCTTGAGCCATTGAATCACACTTGTAATTCTAACTTCCCGTTCAGTTCCATCTAATTAACTGTCATTAGTCTGGTTCTAAGAAAATATATCATTATCAATTTACTTTAATAAGATTTATATTAAGTGCTGATGGGCGAGTATTCATTTACTTCTTTCCTTAATCTTAAAGACTGAGTTAATCTTTTTAGACTTACACTGAAGCAGATGAGATGCATTTAGAAAACATAAAACCAGTATTTTGGCTCTAATGATAACAGCGACGATATTTAACATTTTGGACTGTTTAGTAATCACCACTCATTAAACTTTAAGTTGATCTCTAACTAGTGAAGTCATAGACGTTTTCTTTAAAATCGTGCAGGGACTTAAGGATCAAATCCTATTTTGAATAATAGATTTTGAAAACATTCTTGCAATTCTATTTGCAAAACTATAATTTGATAGATGTTAAATGACTTAATCTAAATAGTCTTAGATGAAGAGCGTGAATTAGGAACTGAGGAATGGTTGAATGATGCTGTGTAGTCTTAAAGCTGAATTTTTAGCAATTACGACTAACCAAATTTTACCATATGTACTCATATCATGACTTATAGGACTGGATTTGTCAATATTCTGCTGCTGTTATATATGTTTATAAAAGAGTTACTCATATCATGACTTATAGGACTGGATTTGTCAATATTCTGCTGCTGTTATATATGTTTATAAAAGAGTTACTCATATCATGACTTATAGGACTGGATTTGTCAATATTCTGCTGCTGTTATATATGTTTTTAAAAGAGTTACTCATATTATGACTTATAGGACTGGATTTGTCAGTATTCTGCTGCTGTTATATGTTTATACAAGTGTTACTCATATCATGACTTATAGGACTGAAATCATTAATATTCTGCTGCTGTTATATATGTTTATAAAAGAGTTACTCATATTATGACTTATAGGACTGGATTTATTAATATTCTGCTGCTGTTATATGTTTATAAAAGAGTTGCTCATATTATGACTTATAGAACTGGATTTATTAATATTCTGCTGCTGCTATATGTTTATAAAAGAGTTACACATATTATGACTTATAGGACTGAAATCATCAATATTCTGCTGCTGTTATATGTTTATAAAAGAGCTACTCATATTATGACTTATAGGACTGAAATCATCAATATTCTGCTGCTGTTATATGTTTATACAAGAGTTGCTCATATTATGACTTATAGGACTGAAATCATCAATATTCTGCTGCTGTTATATGTTTATACAAGATTTACTCATATTATGATTTATATGACTGAAATCATCAATATTCTGCTGCTGTTATATGTTTATAAAAGCAAAGTACCTGATTTGATAGTTTTCCTCCAAATATTAGCTTGAGCTTCCTGTATTATTTGTATTTAAAGCCTTTATCCAAGAGAACAGTGTTACAATAAAATCGTTGCATTTCTAAATAACCTACAGTTTTTATATCAAAAGTATATACACTATAACGTTTTATTTTATTTAAATGTAGCGTGTCAAATATTGATGAGTTTCTTTTTTTTTGTTTAAAAAAAATAAATAGATATATGATATCAGAATCACATGCAGTTATGGCATGAGGGTGATATAATTAATCTCAAGGCAGCTTATTTTCTCTGAAACGAGGGAGAGTTAAAAACGGTTTAACTATTAAGGTATAGATTATTTAAGTAAAACTATTTGTTAGTTTAAGGCTCATTTTCAAGCATTTGTAACTTTTGTTTTGGGGCTTCCAGGAAGAGCACTATTGTGAGGTCTCACGCCCCCTTCGTGATGATTTATATGAATGTATGAAAATCGTGAATAAAAGTTTTATATATATATATAAGTGTGGGGAGTAAGGGTGACCGTCCGGAGGACGGGTACTTTGCTAGTGTATCCATAAATCTTTAAAACTTCGCTATAAATAAATAAAACCCCACCATTACCTCTGCCGTCCCTTCCTAGTTGTATTCAACTCATACAGACCAGACTGTGCGCGCACCACATTTCATCTTGATGATTTTATAATGGATGGAATGAATTTATAACCTTAATTAGAGAATCTATAGAGACCTGTTAACGACCTATTTAAGTTAATGGTTTTTGGATCGATCTAACACTGCCTATTCTAATATTAACATATTCCAATTAGAGACTGCATTAATTCATCAGAATACATTAATCATGGACTGAGTACCGTGCTTTGTATTGTATGTAAACAGTACTCGTCTATTAGGCGGGTACACTTTTTACGAGTGGTTAAAATTTGAGTTGCTTTCGCATTAAAGTTACATTAGCAACTTATTTCTGTTTGTTCTATTGTGTGGTTTATTCATTCCAAACACATCAGAAACTCACTAAGAATTTCTTTTTTAATAAATTTATTACTCAAACTTTCCAACAATGTGGTATTTCTCATTTCAAGAATTTAAGGGGAAAAAAAGACAATACATCAAGGATAATTTATATCGTAAAAAAGGAACAGTCAACACTCATCATCGCTTATAATTACTTCTGAACTCCCAATTATAATAATTTGATTAATTTTGTAAACCCCCCCCCCCCCACCACCCCCCATCCAATACTTCAAAGCTGCATCTTGAGTTAAAGCTGCATTGTCTGTTAACATCGATCAAAAACTAAAGATTTTCTACTTTTTGCTCCATTCTCTTCCAACCCATTCAAAATTCATTCCACTTTTCCAACTTTTGGAGGATTTTGTCCAGTTGTTATTGCTTCATAAAAGTCCACATAATTTTGGGGACCGCCTATAGCTCTTTTCACTTATCATCGCTCAGTGGCGGCCTTTTGTTTGTCGTAATAGCTGACAATGCAGCTTTGATTATTACCATCAATCAAAAACTAAAAACTAAATTAAAGTGACCAATACAGGAGCAACGAAGGAAATGCTAATTTCTCGGTATTTTCGGGATTACAATCTTTCATTCTGCAACACTATTTAAAAAAGAAGGAAAGAATTAAGAAAGGTTTCGGAATTCTGGAAGAATTTCTAGTCGATTTAGCTGCGAATGGAGCTTTAAATCCACAGCTCAGCTTGATGTACCGTAAAGGAACCTTCAGCTGTATATGTTTACATACCAATGTGTATATCATCAACTCTAAGTAATTTAAGTATTTGTTAATTTGATAATTATTTCATCTGGCTATTAAGTATCATGCGATCAACAAGTTTTATCATAATATATACAGCTGCAAACTATCATCTAAGATTTTGTACAAATCAAGTTGGTGCAAGGCTGAACAAGTTAGATCAACACTTTTGATTATTATTAAATACTTTCAGTGTGTAATAAATAGCAAGTGACACTTTGGTCGGGTTTAAACCTTCATAATATTGAAGTTTGGCTAATAATAAACAGGTTAAAAACGCATACATACATGTATAGTATTCTATATTATATTTGACAAGGCACTGCCATGTAATACATTTGCGATAAAGATTTGACAGTTCTGAACAGAATCTTGGCTTTAGACTTACATAATGATCGCTGTACAAGCGTCTCAGATTTTCATATTGGGATAGGCGCATATTATATTCAACAAATTTGGAATCTAAAGTCCCGAAATACGTATGATCACCCCCAAACATCGAATCTTTTCTTTGGTATTTCTATCTTATCAAACTTTACCAGCTTTATTCATCCGGAGTATGCCACCACTCCCTAGAAAAAGATCATTATTCACTCTAGGTCCAAACCCTCGGATCAGATAATAATGGTATGTCAGCCAACTTCACTAATTCGGGTCCCTGCCTAGAACTCGGCGTTTTAATGGGAATATAATGACATTTTGCGGTCTTAATGGAACTACAATGGCACTTTGGGGTTTGAGGCGAGAGGCTTTCCCTTCGCTGGAAGGGACTTTCTCAACGTTGGGCCTAGACTGTATTGGGAATAAAATGCATCAAGTGTCATAATTCTGTTCATGGATAATTACCCCAAGCATAAAATGGTGCAGAATCATAGTTCCCCTTCATAAATCTGATTATTCTACCACCAAGTCAAACTCGTCAGTCAATATCTGTTAATGCTATGTTCCTCATTAACCATTCTCGCACTCATGAAATATAAAGAATTCCATTATTTTCCATCGCTCTTATCCACGAGACGTTAATCTCATAGAGAAGATTCATTTTGGCAATCTCATCTCTATCTCTCGGCAGTAGGAGGGTCAGATTTTCAGAAAATGTACAATTGGCAGCTCTACACATCTAGAAATGCTCCTAAATTAGGCTGAAAAATGATGAATACCAGGTATATCTGAATATATTTGGGATCACATTGATTCAAAGTATCAGTTCTGTTATGTTAAACTGTATTTTGAAGCTCATTTTTGTCTTAAATGTGGCTTATTTGAGAGGATTGGTGAAGGCGAATTGTACATTTTGGCAATCTCATCTCTATCTCTCGGCATTAGGAAACTGTCCATTCTGACCTGGCCGCCTAACTGGCTTACTCCGCCGTCTGTCGGCGAGATGGCGTACTATTCGTGCTGATAGAGTCACCAATAGGGGGATTTCAATTGACACCATCTTGATTCATGGGGTCTGTTATATAAGCTAGGGAAAGGCATTTTACTGTGGGAATTTCTTCAGGAAAGGAAACATAAAAAAGTCCTTCCTACGTGTGAAATACCAGCTGGTAGGAAATAGCTAGCCTATACACACAATGGTGGGTAGGAATAACCTATACACACAATGGTGGGTAGGAATTTGTATTTCCACCCACCAAAGGAAGTGACAGGAATTCCCAGGAAATTCCCAGGAAAATGAGTCACAAGTCGCAAAATTGACATTTTTCAAAGTGATTTATTTACAAGATCTCTTTGTTGGAATGTTTTGATTTGTGGATGGTTTTGCACTTTTAGTCATATAAATCCATGCACCAAATTGCAGGACAGTGTATTTAATATATCCTTCAGTTCGGAAGGTCTTAGTATGGAGTATATTTAGTTAGTTTACTGATAATTGCCCACCAAGAAATATTCCAAACTGTTTTTTTCAGAAGTGAAAATATCAAACTTAAAATATATTGATACTTACTAGATGTCTTACTGTTTACTATCGTTGGAATCGGCTTGATCCAATCTTTTCAAATATGATCATATCTCAAAATCCATTTTTTGCGACTTGTCACTCATTTTCCTGAAACACATCACATATTCTAAAGAAACTTGTATTATGGTAAGGACAAAAATAAGTTGAAATGTGTCACTCGTAGTTGACGCAAATCCTTATTTTGGTCAGATTTTTAGAAAATGTACAATTCAACTTCGCCAATCTTCTCAAATAACCCTAATTTCAGACGAAAATAAAGTTCAAAATACAGTTCAACTTAACCAAACAGATTGCTAGAATCAATGCCGAATATACTCGAATTTACCTAGTATTGACCAAATTGCAGCCTATTTTAGCAGAATTTACTAAATGCGTACAGCTGCCAATTGTTCATTTTCTGAAAATCTGACCCATTTACCATCTTACTCCACTATGAACGGGTCCATGGTCACAGGTTGTCCGGCTCATATTCATTGCTTATTGAATTATTGAAATTTTAATGTAACCATATGAGGTTTCCTTCCCTCACAGCTGTTGTCCCACCTTTAAGAACGGGAGGCAGTTTACACACCTTTGGGGCTTCAGGACGGGTTTCTTTGCTCCAAATTCACTTTCCAGCATGTATGTATGTAAGTTATGACATCATCTTTATTGTCCCCATGACAACATACTTCTACAAATATTTTTCATGTGATTCTAATGTGTTTGTTTGCTGATATTTCAAATTTCAGAAAGATCTGTCCAATTTTTGTTAAGTTATGGTCCCTTTTATAAATATCAGTTTATAAATACAGTATCAGACAGCAATGCCCAGACTGCATTAATGCAGCCTCCCGTCCTCAATGGAGCCATATTCATTCTTCTTTATAGACAGCGTCTCGTTCGAAAGTACTCAAAGTCTAACTTAAAGGTCAAAATCCAGACTGTTACATAAGTGTCAGATCGTCAGAACAATTGGCAGCTCTACACATTTAGGAAATTCTGCTAAATTAGGCTGAAAAATTATGAAAACCAGGTATGTATAAGTATATTTGATATCGCGTTGATTTATAGTATCTGTTTTGCTATTTTAAATTTCATTCTGAAGCTCATTCCTGTCTTAAATGTCGGTTATTTGAGAAAGTTAGTGAGGGTGAGTTGTAAATTTTCTGAAGATCTAACCCATAAGGTCAGAATTCAGACTGATACATTTTTCAAGTGAGCAAATCCAATCCTTCCCAATCATCCATTTAGATTATTATTACTATTATTCAATTATATATTTATTTATATGAATAAAGAAATATGATATCACCAATGGAACCAATTTGACATGACATATCACACATATGAGGGTAAGATTTTCAGAAAATGTACAATTGGCAGCTAGCCGTACACATTTAATAAATTCTGCTAAATTAGGCTGCAATTTGGTCAATACTAGGTAAATTCGAATATATTTGGCATTGCATTGGTTCTAGCAATCTGGTTGGTTACGTTGAACTGCATTTTAAACTATATTTTCGTCTAACATTTGGGTTATTTGAGAAGATTGGCGAAGATGAATTGTACATTTTCTAAAAATCTGACCGATTAACGTTCATCCTAAGATGTCACTTTTGGCAATTATTGCAAATCCTCTACTGCGGCGAGAAACACTCTGCGTCTATCGCTTGCTCAAGTTCTAGTCTTGCAACTGTGTTATTGAGGGTAGGAAACAACTAATCTTGTAACGTAGCAAGAAGTTGGGGACTATCAGGCCTTGAACAAGAATAACCATATACGGGTCAGATTTTTAGAAAACGTACAATTGGCAGCTCTACACATTTAGGAAATTCTGCTAAATTAGGCTGACAAATGAAGAATACCGGGTATATCTGAGTATATTTGGGATCGCATTGATTTAAAGTATCTGTTTTGCTATGTTAAACTGCATTTAGAAGCTCAATTTTGTCTTAAATGAGGGTTATTTGAGAGGATTGGTGAAGGCGGATTGTACATTTTCTGAAAATCCGACCCATACAGGAATGTTGGAAGGGGGGTGGGAGGGGAGGAGGGGGCCTAAAGGGGCAACTACTCACACCGTATTCGGGACTTTGGTCAGTTTGAAACCTGATTTGAAGATTATAGTGTAATTGGTAAGAACTCTTATGGTTTAAGGGTGGTCTCCACTGATTGTGGTAAGCTCTGTGGTAAGCCTTGCGATGGTGCTGTGTTGGTGTGAAGTGGTGAGGTCCTGCTTACATGGCCAGTGAACCATGTAGCCAGGACCTTTTCATTCCTCTCCACCTACAGAACCAGAACAAACCATCGCAAGGCTGAGCTTACCGCAGCCAGTGGAGACTGCCCTTAGGATTTTAAGATAGTGACTTCTGTTCTTTTACTTCCTATTTACCGTTTGATAATTGTCATAATAAGAAAATAGTTGAGTAATTAGCAATTTTAAACAGTGATTCCTAAGCCACTTAGTTTAAGCCTCCCAAACAGGCTTCCCTGATGAAAATGTTTACTAATTTTGAAACAGGATATTATAATTGTTATTAATAACATTTATTAAGAGGAATTTTTGGGGCTCCACTGAAACTAAATAGGAGATCTCGATTCGCATGGAATCATGCTTGTTGTATGTCAGTGTAAAAGCTATAGGAATATGTTATGTTCAGCATGGAATATTTAATAGGGATCCCATGTAAATAACCATGGCATATGTTTTACATGTTTCCATAAAACAAGACTTCTTATTTCCAACAATGAATTTGGTTTTTATAGATCATTTTGCACAAGCTATAATATTAGTGAAAAGATCAATTGCAATTTTAAACAAACATTTTGCTAAATAGTTGTATGTCAGATTTGAATCCATCGCAGCATCCACTGTAATAGACATGCGCAGACATGCAAATCCCCTATTCGCGAGTATGACGTTACATTTTATTTACAAAATTTCATTTTTTAGGATATTGTCTGTAAGGAATTCGGTATCGACAAATTGTTTAAATTATATAACTATTATTATCATCATTATATTCATATTATCGGCGAATTATCGAAAATGTGTATGTACAAAAAGTTGTTTAAAAGGTATTAGTTTGTAAAATGTCGCGGCCTGAATAAAGGTATTTCGAACAAACAAACAAACTTTCTTATTCATAGGACCTAACGTATTGGTGCCTTCCTATGGCCAGTCTAGGCTCAGAGTTGAGAGAGTCCCTTCAACCTGAGGGAAGGCCTTTTGCTTCTAACTGCAAACTAAGGGAAGGCATCTCGCTTCTAACCGCAAAACTGCATTAGAATCCCATTAGTAGGCCTACACCTGCTTGTGGGAAAGACATTAGCGCAGTAGGCATCCACTCACTGCCATACCATTATCATCTGATCTGAGAGGTATGAGTTTAGACTTACGATGGGAACCACCGACCACCCACTCCCCCCTGAGGAGAAATTCTCGGATTCTTCGTTCGCCACTGTCAAGTCTCGAACCAAGAGCTAATAAGACTGAGGGAGTACTGGTTCACAAAATAATATAGAGGCACATCTCAGCACATCTAGAACAAAGTGCGCTTGATTACCGAGAGCGAGATATTCACAATTGATTACGACATATCACCGCAATATGAGCCAGCAAATTGAATAATTAATTCACAATAGGTAGCAATTAAGCGGCTAGGTCTGACCAGAATAAAAGGACCAACTGTTGTAGTTTATATGCTCATGGGTCAGATTTTCAGAAAATGTACTTTTGGCAGCTGTACACGTTTAGTAAACCCTGCTAAATTAGGTTGGAATTTGATCAATACTAGGTAAATTCAAGTATATTTGGCATTGCATTGATTATAGCAATCTGTCTGGTGAGATTGAACTGTATTTTGAACTTTATTTTCGTCTGAAATTTGGGTTATTTGAGGAGATTGTCGAAGTTGAATTGTACATTTTCTGAAAATCTGACCCTCATGAATGCGCTTTTTGGACTTGTGTACAAGTTTGGCGGATGACCGATTGTCATGCTGTGTTTAATAACCGGTTTAAAGCGCAGCCTAATTGACTTTAAGTAATAAGCTAATTTTAGATAATGCTTTGGTTGTTCCTCTTCAACAGAAGGCGTCCCTGATGGCTTGCGGGAGCTTTTTTGTGGCGAGCTTGCCCCGCCAACTGTCACCACTTTGCATGCAGAGGTCGCAGTCGGGGAGTTTTAAATGCTCATTTCTCTCCTCCTCTCTCTCTTTCTCTAGTCCCAGGCCCAACCAGCGCGCAGTGGGTCATACCGCCAGACGATGTACAATCGTCAGCTCTACACTTTTAACCAATTCTGCTAAATTTGACTGAAAATAGCGATTACTATCCATGGGTATACGGGTCAGAGTTTCAGAAAATGTACAATTGGCAGCTCTACACATTTAGGAAATTCTGCTAAATTAGGCTGAAACATTCATTCAAAATATCAGTTATGTTATGTTAAACTGCATTTTGAAGCTCATTTTTGTCTTAAATGTGGGTTATTTGAGAGGATTGGTGAATCCGAATTGTACATTTTCTGAAAATCTGACCCATATCTGGATATATTTTTAATTGTGTTGATTTAAAAAAAAGTCTGGTTATGTTGAACATCATTTCTGGCTGAAATTGGAATTATTTTTTAGGAATATTTGCGAAGGCGAATTGTACTTGTTCTGGTGACTTAACCCAGTCGACTAAACCACACAGATGCTTTACATTTTACAACAGACACTCAATTGCGAAGGCGTCGGTGGCGGTTGCGGTTCTGCATGGCGGCAGTCTCCAACAGGGGAGAGTACTGGGGCAAATCATCTGAAAACATGGCATTAAAACAAAGTGCTTCTGCTTTTAGCTGAAAATGAGATTTTGTGCCAAAGTTCTTCTTTCTCTTTATCCCCAGACTGGCACCGTATTAAACTGAAAAGAAAGGGGAGCCCCAGTTCGCGCTGCCTTTGTTTTGCAGATAATTCCTTGCCTGGGGTGATACCGGTTTTAGTCTCAAATGGAGCGTGCTATATCAGTTCTGATAAAGGCGGAAGACACGCCCGACATCGATCTGCGCAGGCGTGGGGGCCCACTACCGGAAGTACTTCCCGCGGCACACTACTGGGCATGCGTAGAAATGGCAGCAGGTTGCTTGGCTTATCGTCGATTGTGAGCACTGCGTACCGCTGAAGCAGTGACTGATTCTCCGACGAAAGCGTTGCTATGGTGATTGAAAATATGGCGGGATTATACTACAGCTGTCGTCTGCTCCGGCTCAAGCTGCGTCCATTGCACAGTAGACGCCTGGAACAAGACCTGTTATTGCAGCCCATAAAAACATGCTCAGATATGTCTTATCACGCGCAAAACCCTCGGCTTTGGATGACTATGCATCCATTTTTTCCATTTCCGAGAGACATAGCGTCCGAGGCTCCCAGCAGAGACGCCTTGCTCCTTTTATTACAAAGTGGGCGATATTCAGACTATTGCCAACTCTCAATTACTAACATTTCCCACCACTACGGGGCGCCTCTGTTGCAGGAATGTGAAAAAAGTAAGATAAGTGGCAAGAACTCTATGAAATGTGAAAGTTGCGAAGGCATATGATAATCATATGATTGAAGATTGGCGATAAGATTGCCTGATAACGAGCCCTTGTGGATTCTTTGTAAGGCGGCTTTGACAAAAGACACAGCAGTGTGACTAACCAGATAAGACCACCCTCCGACTCAGATCAATCGATCTCGTTAGAAGCGAGATATAGCGAGACCCAGGGTCAACTGATCCTATGGAAATGTAAAAGGTAGAATGACCACAAGGGGGCGACATCTCCGTCGCTGTATGAGCGATAATAGGGAGTAAATCTTTCACCAAGATCCAGGTCAATGATTTCAACCTCTGCCGTTGATGGCGCACTTTGTTATACGTCTACCTTTTAGGGGAGAACCAGGATTCGTTTTAAAGGGGGGCTGCAGACTATTAGTATTCGACTTATACACCCTATATATTGGGCTAAGTATGAGGAGATGCAATGAGCATAAATACATAACATGTTTTCTTTTTCACGTTTAGAAAATATGTTTATTCACAAAACATTAGAGAACAGTCTCACAGATTCGTGTGATTTTCGTTCTGCCCTGATGCCGATAATCTTTTTACAATTCGCAGTGCAGGGAGAACGTATGGTTATCAAGTAGAGTGTATTAACTAACAAAAAGACATTAGATTCAGTTTATGACAACACATGTATACAATTGTTCTAAATGATAGATTTGGCGAGGTTTGGTGGTGGTGTTTAGTAATGATGGGGTGAGATGGGGGTGATGGTTACAGTCTATCAATGTCGTATCATCTATAAGGGGAGAGAGAGTTTGGTGGGGTTGGATTTATAACGACAAGGACTTCAACCAAATTTATCAATCTTATAAATTTACCTTGAGAAAGGTGTCTTTTCAACCTAGTTTGAAATAATTTTTTTCGGGAATAAGGAGGTGATTCAGTATCACACAGTTAACTTTTTAATAGGTGGAATTCTGGCGTCCCAACGAAATAAAGGTAATTTCTTGGCCATGTTTGACCAAACTGTCAAGAATTACATGTGATGAAGATCAGATACCGCAGAAAGATTTCAGGGACATGTAAAAAATTCGATTAAAAAACTTCAACTCGATTTATTCCTCGCCATGTTTTCTAACTTTCCTGCATCCATATATGGGAGGTGTAAAATAGAAGTTTTGCATATGGGTCAGAATTTTAGAAGATGTACAATTGAACTTAGCCAATCTTCTTAAATAACCCAAATTTCAGAAGAAAATAAACTTCAAAATACCGTTCAACCTAACCAACCAGATTGCTAGCATCAATGCAATACCAAATATATTTTAATTTACCTAGTATTGGCCAAATTGCAGCCTAATTTAGAATAATTTACTTGCATGTGTAGCCTACAGCTGATGATTGTGCATTTTCTGAAAATCTGACCTATATATGTTCCACATTTAATTTCTAATGGGTTTGAACCATTATCGTTTAAAGTATTACCATTCCTGTTTATTCCATAATTAGACAATACTGTTGTGCAGGCCAACACACGTAGTAGAGTTGCAGCATTCAATGAAAGAGTTGACCAACCCCTTATTTATGAAAAGACAGCAATAAAGAATTATTGAATTAAAAGTGAAAATGAGTGAAATCCATTTATGTCGACACAATTGGAAGGGAAATGTTCACCTGAATAAAACACGTTTCAAATAAATTTCACCAAAGAAGGCCAAGAATTAGCGAAACATGTCGGGTCTGCTCTAATACACATAATTATAATACAAAGCATTGAAATATTCATAAGAAAAAGTAAAAATACTTTTCCCTCCATCTGAATTTACAACCAAACAATCGAAAATTTAATTGTGAACGCTCATGTTCTGATACTATAGTATAATTTTTGTTTCAATTATTTATTCAGGCATTGTTACAATTTACATCGGTTTTATATGGGTCAGATCTTCAGAAAATGTACAACTGGCCTTCACCAATCCTCTCAAATAACCCACTTTTAAGACAAAAATGAGCTTCAAAATGCTGTTTAACATAACAGAAATGATACTTTAAATCAATGCAATACCAAATATACTCAGATATTCATCATTTTTCAGCCTACTTTAGGAGAATTTCCTAAATGTGTTGAGCTGCAAATTGTACATTTTCTGACAATCTGACCCATATATTCATTTATACAGTAACCCCAGCTCACCTTACGGTGGTGTTGAATTAAAGGGGTTCTCCCCCGCGCAGGCCCCCTTCTCTGGCTATATCATTACCTCCTGGTGACGACATAGGCCTGTACGTCATCCATCACGTCGTACCATGAGCGCGGGGTCAGAGGGAGAGAAAATAAAATCCCGGTCTCAGGAATCTCGCGGTGACACAGTCGCCGCGGGACCTGATGATTATGAATTGGTAAAAGTGGCTTTGAGGTCCTTTCCTCCTGCCAACAACTACAGTCAGTCTTTTTATTCTACCTCGTATACTAAGCTCCTCCCCCTCCTAGCTCCTAGCCCCTCCCCCTCCTAGCTCCAAGCTCCGCCCCCTCCTAGCTCCTGGTGCTGGGTATGACCATGGAGTGCGTTTTTGTCTCTTTTTCTCTGTCTGTCTCTCACTTGTTCTCTATCTCTACTTCCTGGGTATGATCATAAACTGCCTCCCTCTCAGCCCTCCTGCCCTTGATATAACCTGATAAGGGCATAAATCAACCAATCTCCCTCACTCCCCCTCCTAGCCCCTAGCTCGTCCTCCTCCTTTTCTAAAACCTGCTTCTCAAACCCCTCTTCTAGACCCCCCCTCTGCCCCCTAAAAACTCCTCTCCCACCACTTCCCCCCGAATCCACATCCCCTCTCCACCACCTCCTCCTCCTCCTCCTCCTCCTCCCCGATCCTCCTCCCCCACCACTGCCTCCAGAATCCCTATCCCCTCTCCCCCTCCTCCCCCTCCTCCCCCTCCTCCCCCTCCTCCCCCTCCTCCCCCTCCTCCCCCTCCTCCCCCTCCTCCCCCTCCTCCCCCTCCTCCCCCTCCTCCCCCTCCTCCCCCTCCTCCCCCTCCTCCCCCTCCTCCCCCTCCTCCCCCTCCTCCCCCTCCTCCCCCTCCTCCCCCTCCTCCCCCTCCTCCCTGACCATTTTCTCCACCGCCACCGCCGCCACCGCCAGCCATGAATCAATCGTCCATTGGTCATTAGGACGTCTGAAGGAATAAGCTGAAATAGCGGGAGTATATCTATACATCAGTCAAGCAAGCAGTCACCACCCACCCACAGGTGCTTAGGTTCAAGCGGCCAAGGTTTTTCAGGGATAAACAAAGTAGGTGCTACAGCCAAGGTGTTCTCACTCAGGCCTCGCCACCTCCTACCTTCTAACCAGTGATAAATCATGGCTCGTTCATCAACGCTAAAAGGCTGGTTTTAGCCTTGACTTTATCATACCTCCATCAACTTGATACATGATGGTCTACCTGAATAGAGCTCAGATAGGACTTTCTTGTAGTCCTGGCATTAAAACTTGATTACTTCTGTCATTCAGTCCTTCTCTATCCCCTCCTCCCTCCCTCCCTCCCCCTCTCTCTCAAGCTCACCTTTAATCTTCCATCAATAAACATTAGCAGATCGTCTGTGTATGTGTCCTTCTGTCTGCCTCTAAGTCTATATGGGTCAGATTTTGTGAAAATGTACAATTGGCAGCTCTTCACATTTAGGAAATTCTCCTAAATTAGGCTGAAAAATGGTGAATACCGTGTATATCTGAGTATATTTGGTATTGTATTGATTTAAAGTAACAGTTCTGTTATATTAAACTGCATTTTAAAGCTCATTTGTGATCTGTTTCAGGAAAATGCGTCACAAGTCGCAAAAACTGGATTTCGAGACATCATTATAATTGAAAAGATGAGATCAAACCGATTTCAATCATAGTAAACAGTTTAATAATCTAATAAGTATTTCTAAATTTTAAGATTTGTAATATTTTTGAGGGGCAATAACCAGTAAAGAACTAAATATACTCCATATAAGGACCTTTAAAACGAAAGGATATATTACATACACTGTCCTGAAATTTGATCCATCGATCGATATACCTGTGAGTGATGAACTCCCCAAACATCAGAACATTCCAATGAAGTAATCTTGTAAAATAAACACTTTACAAAATATCATTTTTGCGACTTATGACTCATTTTCCTGAAACACATCACATTTTTGTCTTAAATGTGGGCTATGTGAGAGGATTGGTGAAGGCGAATTGCACATTTTCTGAAAATCTGACCCATATACCTTTGCTCCTCCTCGGAGCCGATATAAATAGGGGAGAAGCTTTTAACGAGACTCGCAGGCGATCTGTAATTTGTGGGGTTTAATGCAATTACTGATAAGGACATTGGTTAGATAACCTGCTACTATTTGGACCTTGCCTTTGTCACCTGAGCAGATGGTCGATGATAGTCACACCTGTTAGGTTAACTATGTATAGGGGTTGGTATTGCTTCTATAACAGTAGACCTGTATGTATACCTGTAGGTTTATATATACTTGTAAATACTAAGGATTACAATTATAGTTATAAGGCGAGATCAAATGTGTTAGGTATTCAAAGGTTATTATATCATATATATATGAGTCAGATTTTCAGAAAATGTACAATTTGTCTTCAGCAATCCTTTCAAATAACACAGATTTAAGACAATAATGATGTTCAAAATTCAGTTAAACACAACCAAACAGATTGTTTGAATCAAGGCAAATATACGTAGTTAATAAGTATAATATAAGTAGTTTTAACCATTCTTCAGGCTTATTTAGCAGAATTTACTAAATTTGTAGAACTGCCAATTGCACATTTTCAGAAAATCTGACCGGTATCTATGAAATGGCAATAGTTATGTTTTGATTGATTGAATATATTTCATTATGTGTAGTAAATTAGGATTTACAGATAAACACTCTCCGAGAAAATATTAGGTAGACGAAGCTTGTAACACCTAACCTGCACGACCACCGAGAAAATTACCAAGGTTAATGTTCGCAATGCCAGTAGAGCTATAATTTCACATTAATCTCGACACATCATGTTTTCTAACTTTTTTTATTTTGCGACAATGACCTTTTCCCCAAAAAATTCTTTCAGCTGCAACCATCACATTAACAATTAATCACATTAACATCACAATTAATGAATAATGTATACATTAGATCTAAAGTTAATCTCGAACATTCTTAAAATTCTAATGGGCAGATGCAAAAGATTGTCCAATTCTGGAAAAGCAATAAGCAGCATTTCCATTGGCAACATTTCATATTGTCAGATTCCTACAGACCTTTTAATAAATCTCTAAAAGGATCTGAGGATAAGTCCCCTAAATCTAGATTACAGACTGCGATCGATTTTCATTTGGTATAGAGAGAAACCCAGTATGTGGGTCAGATTTTTTAGAAAATGTACAATTGGCAGCTCTACACATTTAGGAAATGAATCCAGGTATATCTGAGTAGCCTATATCTGGTATCGCATTGATTTATATATAGTATAAGTTCTGTTATTTTAAACTGCATTTTGAAGCTCATTTTTGTAAAAAAAAAAAAAAAAAAAAAAAGAAAAAAAAAGTGGGTTACTTGAGAGGATTGATGAAGGCGAATTGTACATTTTCCCCAAATCTGACCCATGTATATGGGTAAAATCGCCAGAAAATATACAATTCGCCGTTACCAATCCTCTAAAATAACCCACTTTTAAGACTTAAATGAGGTTCAAAATGCAGTTTGATATAACAGAACAGATATTTTAAAACAACATAATACAAAATATACTCAGATATACTTGGTATTCATTATTTTTCAGTCTAATTTAGTCAATTTACCGATTGTCCATTTTCTGAAAATCTGACCCATGTATATGCATGCACCCCCTGCAACCTTATCCAATACACTACCGTGGCCTGGCCATGCCCTCTATCTGCCATGATGTATAGTCCTATTTACCCCTATGACCAGGGTCCTGTTTATTCCTCAATGGTGACTCTTCTTTATGGCTTTTTCCTCATCCTTCCAGCCAGCTCTCATATTTCCCTTGAAACCAGCTCATCCCCGATTAGGCCAGAGTAAAATGAACACATCATTGGGCTACCTTACCTCCCGCTTCCTAAACCTCCCAAGATGATTGTACATCTCCCCAAATATCCGTTCATACGCCGGTTTCACCTTTTCTGATTTTGTCAGCATATCTTATAGAGGGATGCTACAGGGGCATCTGATAATGGTTAGGATTTATAGTGCGATAAAAATATATATTTCATCAGTTGGTTTATATATGGGACTTTAAAGATGCACTGGTTCGTTTATAGGGTGCCTTTGGGTGCAGTTTCTGTATCATACTATGTATATATATGGTGTGCTTATCTGAATGCCCCCTATAAGATTATAAATTCTGACCTTTATAAATCACATTTGTCCTTTAATGAATTTAATACAAGAGCTAAAATGTGATCCGTTTTAGGAAAATGAGTCATAAGTCGCAAAATATGGATTTTGAGATATCATGATATTTGAAAAGAGGAGATAAAGCTGATTTCAATGATAGTAAACACCTAATTAGTATTTCTATATTTTAAGTTTCATAGTTTTATTTTTGAAAAACAAAAGTTTGCAATGTTTCTGGATGGGTAATTACCAGTGAAGTAACTAAATTTACTCTATACGAAGGCCTTCAAAACGCAAGGATATATTTAATACAATGTCCCGATATTAGTTACATGAATTCATAATATGACTATAAGTGCTAAACCCTCTCAGAATAGGAACATTTCAATAAGGAGATCTTGTGGGGAAAACACTTTGAAAAATATCAATTTTGCGACATGTGACTCCATTTACTGGAACACACCACAAATGATGTTGGCTCTGTTGGTTTATTTGAAATCTTTATAGACTTTTAAAGCTTATATGGGAAAAGACATGTTTTGGGGAGACAATTTAGGATGGAGTTCTTCACTTTGTTAACCTTTTTATTTTGTCCATATCATGTTCATATCTGATGCTATAATATAGAAGTTTTGCTTTAACAACACTCTCATGTGTAGGCATAATGGCACTACACATACGAGAGAGGACATCATATGGGTCAGATTTTCAGATGATGTACAATTCAACTGCGCCAATCTTCTCAAATAACCCTCATTTCAGACGAAAATAAAGTCCAAAATACAGTTCAACCTAACCAAACAGATTGCTAGAATCAATGCAATGCCGAATATACTCGAATTTACCTAGTATTGACCAAATTGCATTTTTTGAAAATGGGACCCATATAATTCAATATGAAACCAATAAAATATGGAATCACTGTAATTCTTGATTATTTGTTTGACTGGCCCAATAAATATCATGCATAAAATATTGACTTAATTTAGTTTCTGAACGGTTTTGTATGTATTATTCAATTCAATTAAACAATTCTTTATTGCTAATGTTATTACAAGTGGTTGGTCAATTCTGACGTGTCAGATCTTCCGGTGATTGCCATACCTTTTAGAACTTCGAGTTGAGTTGCAAGTAAACTAAACTATTAGACTAAGTAGTAACTAGTTTCAGTACATGTGAATGGATGGTTAATTATAGTGAGAATATGATGCATATGGGTCAGATTTTCAGAAAATGTACAATTTGCAGCTGTACGTATTTAGTAAATTATGCTAAAATAGGCTGCAATTTGGTCAATACTCGGTAAATTCAAGTATATATATATATTCAGCATTGTATTGTTTCTAGCAATCTGGTTGGTTAGGTTGAACTGTATTTTGAACTTTATTTTCGTCTGAAATTTGTGTTATTTGAGAAGATTGGTGAAGTTGAATTGTACATTTTCTGAAAATCTGACCCATATGGTAATGAGTGAAATAGTTAATATACGTAATGATAACAAGTAGGTACAGTAGTTATCATAATACAGACATTCGGGCATGTTAACAGAAGTAATATAAGTAGGTAAGATTAAATCAAACACAACAAATGTTGCAGGACTAGGAAAAGATACGGAAGCTTGCCTATTGCTTGCAGATTGTCTACATCTGAATTGAATTGAATTGAAAAATACTTTATTTGTCCGACGTTATACCACAATGGAAAAAATATAGACAAATCGGTAAACAGGTTTCTGGATAAGATCCAGGTCTCCCAACCGTTACCTTTTTTTGGCTAAAAAGTTACTCTATTGCGATAAGGCTGTTTTACAAGCACACTAAAATATACAGGATATTATACATAAAACAAGTTATAAGACAGGTTATAAAGTTAAAGCACAAAATACACGTATCAGCTGACTAAGGTCAGAACTCAGGATTACTATTATTACATGGACACTTATAGAAATATAAAATTCAACCATTTAACCTGGAATGTGTAACTTATAATTTGGTATACTTATAATTTTAGAGCAATACTTGAGACTTGAATTGCTTTTTTTAATTGAAATCACTGATTTAACCATAGCAACCAACTAAGCATAACTATGCTCCGTTATTTGGT
Source organism: Sthenelais limicola (assembly GCA_942159475.1). Classification (NCBI taxonomy): domain Eukaryota; kingdom Metazoa; phylum Annelida; class Polychaeta; order Phyllodocida; family Sigalionidae; genus Sthenelais; species Sthenelais limicola. Next base: position 37,071,784 of record OW804095.1, read on the forward strand.
AATGTCATCACTCTGGCCATATTTTGGGCTATATTTGCCTTTCAGCTAGTATTCCAATTGAATTTACATTAGTTTAATTAAATTTCATTTCTTCTTAGAGCCAATTATTTGAGAATTCAATATCTGCAATACATCATATCATCAATGGAATTTGGACATCAGCCTTATGAAATAATCTGGGAGGTCTATCATTCTGATAAAAGATAAGATGTTTCCTTATCTTCAATGTCTCCCCAAACCATGCCGAAATTGGTCATTTTTTACCATTTCGATGCTTGACTCCTACTGTTTTTATTCCTTGGGACAATATTGGAATCACACATGTGATAAATCATCAGATACGGAAATTTGTTTACCACAACTTGCAGAGATAACATTAGTTTTCATCAATTTTTCATAAAATGAGAGAGATTTGCTTACCATAAGGTCCTTATGTTTTACAATTTCAAAATTTTTCAGAAACAGTTGCCATGGCAACTTGACCATCAAACATAATTTCTAAAACGTGACAGTTGTACCAAACCGTTCCCCACATTGTAAGCTCTGATAATATATATACTTGTTCAGAACTTGTATCAAAAAAAGAAGCTATTAGGGTTCAATTGGAGGGATGTCTGGAAACATAATATTTATGAGCCTTATTTAGCGGTTCGGGCTAGGTATAGGATATAAGGAGCTCAAGTCTCACAGACGTATGTGCCCATATACAATGTATATAAGTGAATAACATCAGGTTAAAAGATACAGCAAAATAAAAATAGAACACACGCTTGCAGCATGAGTTGTATTTTGTACAATCGTCCTTTCCATCCACGAACACTGCCACCAAACCGTTACAATGGTTAAATGAAAAGCATTTCATCTTTGAGAATCATATTATAGAAATATCCAGAACCTAGCTGCTTGCTTTGGTATTGCTGCCTAAATTAACCATTCATGAGCACTATTAGTAACAAAAACCCTTTGGAAGGTAATATCATATGAGAATCAGCTTAGTGGACTAGGAAGGAATTTATATTTGGGTCAGATTTTCACAAAATGTACAATTGGCAGCTGTACACATAAATTTAGGAAATTCTCATAAATTAGGCTGAAAAATGAAGAATATTGGGTATATCTGAGTATATTTGGTGTCGCATTGATTTAATGTATCAGTTTTGCTATGTTAAACTGCATTTTGAAGCTCTTTTTTGTCTTAACAGTGGGTTATTTAATTTGAGAGGATTGGTGAAGGCGAATTGTACATTTTCTGAAAATCTAACCCATTTAAAGTTCTTGTGAATAAAACACTTTGAAACACGCCCGATATAAATACGTTTTAACTCATCTATACCTTTTAGAAGCATCATTTGAATATAGAATTAATAATATTAAGCCCCCAAACTATATATTATGGAACCTGTGTCACTTGTTCTATCGGATTGAAGTAAAGCCTACACACTGCAGTCGCTTAGTGTTTATTAAGTCACTGAAATTAGTTGTATGGCTTATTTAAAAATCTACCTTTAGTCGGTACAATTTGTCAATACTGATCGCATAGTATCTGCTTTATGGGTCAGATTTTCAGAAAATGTACAATTCAACTTCGCCAATCTTCTCAAATAACCCCAATATCAGCCGGAAATAAAGTTCAAAATACGGTTCAACCTAACCAAGCAGATTGCTAGTGTCAATGCAATGCCAAGTATACTTCAGTTTACCTAATATTTACCAAATTGCAGACTATTTAACATATAAGTTACTAAGTGTGTAGAGCTGCCAATTGTACATTTTCTGAAAATCTGACCCTTATGCGAACTACAGATTCCAACTTTTATTCTTATCACAGCGTTAATATATTCATCCAGAACTGAACAAGGGCCAGTGATACAACCGGCTTCATCACAATCCCTTGGCTATCTTTTCAATTTTTCATGTGCATAATTTTGCCATTATGAAGATATTTAGGAACTGACAGTATTTCATTATACTAATTGCGAGCCCAGTATGTAACTTAACAAATCTGGGGAGTATTTAAAAAAATAAACCGGTCAGTAACCTGAAAGAAGCCCTTAGCATGGAATGCACTTTTTGTTCCCATTACAATGCATACATATAGTGGAACCATGCATGTGCCAACTAAAGGCCAATATTCACTGTCACGTCAAACCCAACATCAATGCTCGCATGAAAACGTCCAAGAGGAAGAAGAGGTTTTTGCTTTCAAACTAAAGCTCATTTTCATTAGCAAATATTTTTACCTTGATTAAAAATGACGGAAATCAGCTAAATTACAAATGCAAAAGTATTGTATTTGAAGGATTATAAAATGGTTCATTACCAGTCTAAGCTGTATTAATAGTAAGCTACTTAATAGCAACAGAGAATGGTCTGACATAAATTTTATTGTTATTAAAAGGAGTCACTCCTTAAATTGATAGGTTGAGGCAACGTATGAGAAACGTCGTTGAACGACAAAATACGTATTTTTCTAACTATTGTACTTGTAAATTAATGACTTGGCCTTAAATGGAATAAAAAAAAAAAAAGTTCTTCTTCTCCTTTGGAGTTTTGACCTGAGGTTTGACGTGATGTTTGATGTGAGGTTTGATGTGATGTTTGCCATGAGGTTTGCCATGAGGTTTGATGTAAGGTTTGACGTGAGGTTTGACATGAGGTTTGATGTAAGGTTTGCCATGAGGTTTGCAATGAAGTTGACGTGAGGTTTTACGTGAGGTTTTACGTGAGGTTTGACGTGAGGTTTGCAATGAAGTTGACGTGAGGTTTGACGTGAGGTTTGACGTGAGGTTTGACGTGAGGTTTGACGTGAGGTTTGACGTGAGGTTTGACGTGAGGTTTAACCTGGTAGTAGATATCGGGCTTAAGCTTCTAGAACCTTTTCGAACCCTGGAGAAGCTTTGGCTGCAAGAAGCCATAGATTGCTTGATTAAGGAAGCTAAAAGACATGTCATATTACCGGATTACTCATCAGCTGTCTCAGCGGGGGAGCCATTGTTCCCAACAAGAAGCAGGCCCTGGCAGTCTTAAGTACGCTTATTATTACAATCTACAGGCCTTCAAACAGCCTTCTGCATATAAGATTGCCTCGGATACAATGCATTTAGGCTCCAAACCTACCCCCTCTTTGCCTTCCGTCATCCAACAGTTCCTTGACCTCCAATAATGGGAATCAGCAACAAACACGCATCAGGATATTTGGGTCCGATTTTCAGAAAATGTACAATTGGCAGCTCTACACATTTGCGGAATTCTGCTAAATTAGGCAGAAAAATGATAATGCTGGGTATATCTGAGTATATTCGGTCTCGCAATGATTTATAGTATCAGTTCTGTTATGTTAAACTGATTTTCAAACTCATTTTTGTAAAACAAAATTGGATTATTTGAGAGGATTGATGAAGAAGGCGAATTGTACATTTTCACAAAATCTGACTCATTTAAGAGTGTGGGTGTAGGGAGGGACGGGGATGGGGGATGAGGATATGAACAAGAGTGAAATCTTTTGTTTATGGAAAAAGGGACTTGGGGTGTGGGGTATTTCGTATTTGGGTCAGATTTTCAGAAAATGTACAATTCACCTTTATCAATTCTCTCAAATAATCCAAACTTCAGACGAAAATAAAGTTCAAAATACAGTTCAACCTAACCAAACAGATTGCTAGTATACATGCAATACCGAATATACTTGAATTTACCTAGTATTGGCCAAATTGCAGCTTAATTTGGCAGAATTCACTAAATGTGTACAGCTGCCAATTGTACATTTTCTGAAAATCTGACCCATTTGGGGTACACGTGCTACAAGCGTGAATCATTTGTTTGACATACTATCCCCTGACTATGGAGAGATTGGAGGGTTAATTTCAGCCCTCCGTCTATCAGATAGCAAAGGTTACACACCATAGTTTCCACTTTATGAGGCGGATTAGGATGGAGTAAAATCAACTGCATAATATCGAGCCAACTTGATCCCGGGGTTTTCATTAAAGGGTCAGATTTGTAGAAAATGCACATCTACAGTTCTGCACATCTCTCAAATTCTGCTAAGTTAGAGTAGAAAATAATAGATAATGACAATATCTGAGTGTATTCTGTATTGTATTCTTTCAATAAATCTGTCTGGTAATGTTCAAATGTATTTTAAACCTGATTTTAGTCCTAAATGTGGGTTATTTGAGAGGAATGGTGAAGGCCAATTGTATATTTTCTGACAATCAGACCGTAATATCATATGACAAGGGATTACCCAATAAACTCTTATATTAATAAGGAAAAGGAAAGAGGGAAATCAATCCAGGGACCCGATTACCTTAAGGGCTTCATGAAATTGTGGGACAATTCTTTTTAACTTCTTTTAGTGCTATTTTCCAACGACCTATTAAAGGTTCTATTAGTATTAGGCTGTATCCACTGCAGCGTTTCTCATAAGCAATCATTGGCGATTGCTTGAGATGTTGTATTCCAGCTAAACATCATGCATACACCCTGTTCTCTGTTGTAGCTGTGGATCAAAAATAGATTTATCATCAAGTATTACAACAGTATTTCAAATGTCATGAGGCACTGATAGTCTTTATTACACACATGAGCAGTTAAAAAGGTGCAGTTTGGTTGATCCAAACTGCACACGCGAACAGTTCGGGCAAAGACTGAGAAATTAGAAATGACGTCACCCTGACCACATAACTTAGGCCTACAAATTACGGTGAATCAAACCTCCTCAAGCTAAACTATAGGCTAAACAAGTTAAATTTATTTTTTAACATCCAAAAAGAGTGTGTAATAAATAGCAAATGACACTCTGTTTGGGTTTAAACTGATCACGACCCATCAAAAACGGGAACTCACCCCTTTGCGTTTTCTGATGGGTCTTGATCAGTTTGAACCCTCCATTGTGCCATTTGCTATAAGTAATGATCGCTAACCTTAGCGACTCAATGGATATACATTATGGCATTATTTTTCTTTCCCCTAATGTCAGTTATTATTTGTATGCTTTAGGTAACCATTTTCCCATGAGTGAATATAGGATGTCACGTTTTGTACTTCAAGGTCATAATTATTTGGTGACCTTGCCCTTGGTCAAGGTTATTGACTCGGAGTCAGCAAATAGCCCTGGGACATACCATCCATTCCCTAGCTTGGCCACATTGCTGTTAAAATTGTAGAAATGGGACACCAAAAACCATTCTTTTGCTAAAATACAACAAATCACCATGCAGTTAACATAGATACAGGCCATTTTGACAATGTTTGCCACCGTTTCGGCATTATTTTGTTTCCACCAGATTCAGAAAATTCATGAAATTTTACACTACTTACCTCAAATTTGGCTTGTCAGGGTAGGAGTTCCCTCCCTTATTTAGTCTCTGGAGGCTGGCCTATTAGTGACTATCAGGGTCAGATTTTCAGAAAATGTACAATTCGCCTTCACCAATCCTCTCAAATAACCCACATTTAAGATAAAAATGAGCTTCAAAATGCAGTTTAACATAACAGAACATATACTTTAAATCAATGCGATACAATGTAAAGAACTGAAATCTTTAGGCCCAAGATCCGACCTATTTAGCCCTGATCATGGTCGGGGCATGCACGCCACACATGGCCTGGCCAGGAGGGAGGGGGAGATGAGCCACTCAGGGCTCACCCCGACTCCCTCAGCCCGACCTAATTACTGTATCCACTGCTCGGGGTTTATCAAGAGGGGGGAAGGGCTAAGAGGGAGGGGGGGGCTGGCACGAGCCTTGGGATCTATGAGTAAGGGGTGGGAGGGGGAAGGCTGAGGAGAGGGATCCAACTTGCATGCACTCCATTTATGGTCTCTGCATGGGGAGCAGAGGTCGGCGTGTGGGCAAGGAAGATCCTCTCTCCCTCAACCAATTAGAGGGAAGGGGAAGAGCCAGTGGAATATTTCCTGGGTTTGATTATATGAATAATTCATGATTTTGGAGTATAAAATAAAGTGAAAGACTCGGACCTAAGTACTCGCTGAGTCACCACCGCCTAGGCCGAATCCAGACGAACTACAACCTCGGACTTCTTGTCTCACTTCTTCATCTTACTGAACCTATGGGCTAAAAACCCTTAGACTTCTTTACACTGGCGACCAAGAAGGGACTCAGTTGCTAAGTTGAGCAACAACCCAATCTTCTGACTGGAAGTGAGACATAGCCTAGGCAGGCACAGAAATGCTAGCTTCAACCTAGATCCTTTAGGTTGAAGAATAGCAAGAGAAGGATGGGGCTCACTTCAGCTGGGCTTGGAGCTGCCCTAATGCTAAGGTAGGTGGGAGGTTGTGTGTACATACTTTTCATCTGCTTATCACCCCAATGTTCCCATTTTCCTTCCCTCAAACCCCCACTGATTAGTCCGGATCTGGGTATTCCTCCTAATATACATGGAGGGAGGAATATCTCCAGTTACTAGGGGGGGGTTGGGTTGGTTTGTAATGTGGGGCACAAAGACGGGTGATTTAAATCGAGTCGGCCGACTGGATGCGGCCGGGTAAATTAATTCATTACGGGGGAACGAACAATCCGATTCTAAATCTAAAAGCGGGGCTGTCTTCCTGACAGTCTAGGGAGTTGTGGGATATTTTTTATATTCAAATCGGATGATTTTGGAGGGAGATATGAGCAATCTAGTATGAAGCAATATTTTTGCATTTGTGCAAGTGGTTACGATTGCGGCGATCACGCGCCGTCGTCGATGCCGCTCTTGTGGTTAATGCTATACAAACATGGATTACATAGGCCGCTTCGCCATGAGCTCAGCTCCGTTTTAATAGTAAACACTTTATATTTGGACGGATTTGAAGGGAGAGGGTATGTTGGGAGGGGCTGGGATAGGCATGGAGGGATGGAGGGGAGGCCACAAGAGCCTAGCTAACTTAGGCATTATCCTACACTTATTTTCCCCGGTATTAATTGGTATTTTACTAGTGGGTAAGTTAGGAGATCTGATACCTAGTGCTGCAAGGCATTTCCCCATCCTCCTGGCATTCCCATTCCCCTTACCCTATAACCCTATGATAGACAACCCCTATATATATTTTTTTTTCTTTATTGGTTTCTGTGGGAGGCACGGCCTCTACTGTGGAATGGGTTTGGTTGATTGAAGGGGTATATTTTTGGTAAATTACCTGGGATTTGCTTCTAGTATTGGGAGGGATCTTGATTAATTTGTATTCTGGCAGTAATGGAAAATGGTTACTGACCACCACTTTCAGTACCTCCAAGGAATTGACCTGCAAAATGGTTGGGATGGGGATGATGCAACTGGGTCATATAGTTTTGATTGGAACGCTAGTTTTATACTTTTGGAACACGACTGTATGACTGTACAGAAACACATTCCCACCCAAGCCAGCATCAATATATCATTGGCCTCAGTAAATTAACTTCAGATCTGGGATCTGGTCTGGGGAAAAAGGTCAAGATTGTGGGATGCGTTGATATGTAACATTTTCAACCATTAACATCTGTCGGTTTACTTATTTTTCTGTTCTTTTTCAAACCTGAGTATTAATTATCCTAGGGGGGGAGGGTGTGGTGTGGGTGGGTGGGATGGGCATAGACAGATGGAGGGAAGGCCCCAGGAGCCTAGCTAAATCAGGGATTATCCTACACTTATTTTCCCCAGTATCAATGTGTATTCTACTAGTGGGTAAGTTGGGTAATCTGATACCTAGTTCTGCAAGCCATTTCCCCATCCTACTGGCAATCCCACTCCCCTTACACTGTAACCCTATATATAATGGACAACCCCTATTCTATTTTTGTCCTGCAAAGCAGATGGATTGTGTGTGCATGTAATTCTTCCACAGCTGGAGCAGAGGGGCATGTTGTACCATCTGCTGTGTGGCTGGTGCCCATCTGTATTACAACACCAGTTGCCACTCTGGTTGGTACTCTTGCCAGTTGCTCCAACATCTGCTGCAACATCTGCTGTGACATCTGCTACTGCAAACCCAGTTACCACTCTAGTTGCTGCTCTTGCCAGCTACTCCAACATCTGCTGCTGGATGACCGATCACTGCTGTGACATCTGCTGTGACATCTGCTACTGCAAGCCCAGTCAACACCCTAGTGGGTACTCTTGCAGCTCATCCCATCTGCTGCTGCACCATCTGTTGCAGCTAAACCAAGTCAACATGGAGCTATGCCAGCCATGGGATACCACACCAGTAATCTTGTGGTTGATACCAGCTGGAGAGGGGTACAACAAACCATTGGAGAGCCCCTTTCTAACTCCCTTACAGCCGAAGGATGATTGGAAGCCCAACTGTCCTACCCATTGATGAGGTACACTCCAGCATGGACCGGGACAGGGAAGCAATGGGAGGACACAGAGGGAAACCTATCCTCAATTGGAGAAAGCTTCCATTCAACACTATGAACTCACCAGCAAGGGAAGAAGCCAACTCCCTGTTCATTGGTGTAATTTTAATTTTGAGATGAACAATGTTTGGGTGTATTAAGGTTTTATGACTTTCTTAATATTGTATATGCTCTTTTAAAGATGAGCCAGGGAAGAGGGTTAACACTCACAGTATCTTGAAGTAAGTGCCCTTGGCAGTCAGAGGTGGTCCCCTGTTAGTTCAGTTAACTTAGAGAGAGTATTTTACATGTACCATTGAATCAGACAAGGCTCTACATGACAGAGAACCGCATGGACATCAGTAAAGATATTCACAGGATTCATATGAAAAGGGAAGTGGATATTCTATTGCAGTGAGTGAGTAGGGTGGTGGAAAATTACCACCGTCAAAACGAATTATTTTATCGCCAGCGCATTCAGCTGGAAAGGGGATTCTTAACAGACCAGATTTTACCACTGGCCTACTTATCAGAAATATTGTCTAAATTACAAGAAGGGAAACATTACACCCCACAAGATAACCGCTGGTATTATAGACACCTGAACGTTCGGCTATTATTAGACGGCGAACAGGAGCTAATATACCAGACAGTAATTCCGGCAGTTTCAGGCACTATACACTATAGATTAAAGTATTTTCCGGTCCCATATGGTGCTGACCACCTGAGAAAGTTGGTAGGAGAGGAGGAGGTGGCCCTAGATAGCATATCCAGCGCGTCATTTCTTCCTCAGCACTGTATCGGGTTTGAACCCCAGATTTGCTCAGCTGCAATAGAGCATCTAACCCCGACCTGCGAAACAAATATTATTTTAGGTAAAAAGCCAGACCTTTGTAAGGCGCAGATTGTAAAAAGAAATAACTTAACAAACCAAGTGTTTGGAGAGGGAGAGTCCATTTCTTCTGTAATTCTGGCTATTTATGAACCTCTGGAAACAATCTTGAGGTGCCCTGGGCAGAAACCAGTGATACAAACGTATCACCGACATGCCAGGGTGATTTTAGAAGGCGGTTGTCTCCTGGTTGGAAAGGATTGGCGTGTGAGTAGCATCCAACGCCATGAGTCCCATATAACACTCCCCATCCCCAAGATTATGCCCCTCCCTGGGTTTAATCTGACTTATGGCAAATTATCCCTTTACCCCCATTTAGATCAGCAATTGACCTTCCTGCCAAGAGCTGAAATACCCTTACTCGCCCTGACAGATTTTCCTAAACCCATTTCCCCCCTGATTTCCTCCACCCCTTGGTCCGAAAGTTCTATCTGGGGTATAGCCACTCTCATCCCCACTCTCCTAGGAGTCATGACCCTGGGAATAATCTACCTCCGCCGAAAGGGGCTCGCCCCAAGAGGTAAAGTCAGCCTTTTGTGTTGTCTGAGGAATCTTAAGCCCCGAGAGAATATCCCAATAGGACCCCCAACCCACCACCCTGTAGCCCTAGCCCTCCAAGACCTAGATCGAGAGGAGGGAGAGGCCACTCCAGGCGCTAGGACTGGCTCTTGTTCCCTCGAGCATATCCCTGCCCCCTCCCCCGCCTCACCATATTACGCTGCCAATTTCGGACTGACCAGGATGAAATAATTAGTCTACCAATGTTTATTTGGTTTCTCTGGGGTAACAAACACTTTTTGAACTTGTCTGTAACTTACTCTTGTTTAATATTTACTATTAATATTTGTTCTGTCCTCTTCTCGGGTGCGAGGGAGATCACAGAACACAGAGTAGTATACCTGGGTGAAATCCATTTTCTCTCTCGGGAGGAAATGGTGGAATCCGTGGACAAGGATCCAGCCCAAAAAGGTATTTTTATTTCAACTCTCATTGTGAGAAGTTGTTTTTACACAAACAGAATCGGTCGAGACAGAGGAGCCTGAGAGGAAGCACCATGGAATCGAAGCCCTCACCTTGTCTCCGACCATTCTGCTTTGAAGAGGTATTTTTCCAAGTAATAAGAGTTTATACGTGATGCTACAGTAAAGTCGACATGTGTTCTGTAGTGTTTGAGGTTAAAAATGGAAATATTGTAGTGTTGACTACCCAACCGCTCTCACTCTCCATGGCCAAAGGAGGAGAGAGAAAGAGACGGGCGTCCTGTCGGTCAGCGACGAGGTCCAGCGGGGGCCTCGGCTGACCGGCCGGGCAGAGGAGACGGCGGTGACGACCGTACTTGAGAACTTTGTGTGTACTAGCTCCGTACAAAGGAAGACATTTAACAGTGTTCAGAAGCACACTTAAAAACACAGAGACTTCTCTTACATAATATTCGACTAAAAGACTTTTTAGTGCAGGGTGATGGTCTCTGATATAAATGAACACTCCTTTTAATAGAGCCACTCCCTTTGGAAACTTTCCATCTTGACCCGTGAGGTCTACAGATATAATAATTTATAATACTTTTACCTTACCCTTTTTATGATTTTGTGTGTGTAAATTATGTAACCTTATTTCTATTTCTCTTGTTTGGTTGGACTGGGTTGATCAGTGGCTAAATATTTTGTTCGAAAGAAAGCTTTCAACAAAAATAAAATATGGGACGAATGTAAAGAACTGAAATCTTTAGGCCCAAGATCCGACCTATTTAGCCCTGATCATGGTCGGGGCATGCACGCCACACATGGCCTGGCCAGGAGGGAGGGGGAGATGAGCCACTCAGGGCTCACCCCGACTCCCTCAGCCCGACCTAATTACTGTATCCACTGCTCGGGGTTTATCAAGAGGGGGGAAGGGCTAAGAGGGAGGGGGGGCTGGCACGAGCCTTGGGATCTATGAGTAAGGGGTGGGAGGGGGAAGGCTGGGGAGAGGGATCCAACTTGCATGCACTCCATTTATGGTCTCTGCATGGGGAGCAGAGGTCGGCGTGTGGGCAAGGAAGATCCTCTCTCCCTCAACCAATTAGAGGGAAGGGGAAGAGCCAGTGGAATATTTCCTGGGTTTGATTATATGAATAATTCATGATTTTGGAGTATAAAATAAAGTGAAAGACTCGGACCTAAGTACTCGCTGAGTCACCACCGCCTAGGCCGAATCCAGACGAACTACAACCTCGGACTTCTTGTCTCACTTCTTCATCTTACTGAACCTATGGGCTAAAAACCCTTAGACTTCTTTACAACAAAATATACTCTGATATACTCTGTATCCTTCATTTTTCAGCCTAATTTAGGCTAATGGTCGCTAATTATCGCTAGAGAAATGAAAATGTTGTTTTTATTGCGATCGTTGGCGACAATTTAAGATCCCAAGAGTATGATATTTCAATGCCGCCATCTTCTTCCCAAGTCCTCAGAATTCCTCCATCAAATGGTTTAATTAGATAGATATGAAGCTAATGCATTTATTTATCAAAGTATCATATCTAGATTCAAGAAGTAATTACTTCATGATTTAAGTGGGTAAAAAGCAGGGTGAGTGGACGGGTGGGGGTGGGGGGTGGGGTAGGGCGAAGCTGAAGGTCAAGTCGTTCAAAAATGTACAATTTCACGAGGTTTTGCTACATAAGGCAGAAAATGCTAAATACTTAAGGTATAGGAGTATATTTGACATTGGCTTGATTCGAAAAAATCTTTTTGATTATCTTAAACTCAATTTTGAACTTGATTTTTGTCTCAGATTTGGGTTATTTGTGATGATTGAGAAGGTGAATTGTATACATATACCATATTTTCTGATAATCTGACCCATAAGCCCATACTCCACTGACCCTACCTAATTCTGAAGCAGGGAACTGTTGCTCCGTTTTTCGCAAAATATATGTTATATTTTCCAAGGTTAAGCTTCGATTTCATAACCTTTAGCCTCCTTTAAGGGTGGTCTCCACTGGCTGCGGTAAGCTCTGCAGTAAGCCTTGCGATGGTTTGTGCTGGTTCTGTAGGTGGAGAGGAATGACGAAGTCCGGCCTACATGGTTTACTGGCCATGTAGGCAGGACCTCGCCACTTCTCATAATCACAGCACCATCGCAAGGCTTACTGCAGAGCTTACCGCAGAGCTTACCGCAGCCAGTGGAGACCACCCTTTATACTACTACGACTGTCCTCTTTCTCCGCCTACATTATCACTATACAAAATATATATCTATCATATTTTTATTCAGACATTAAATAAGGTATGAACAATGTGATCTGTTTCTGGAAAATGAGTCACAAGTCGCAAAAAATGGATTTTGAGATACCATTATATTTGAAAAGATGACATCAAGCCGATTCTTATGATAGTAAACAGTCTAATAAGTATTTTTAGATTTTAAGTTTGATATTTGTATTTTTGAATAAAAAAGTTAACAATAGTTCTGGAAGGCAATAAATAGTAAACTATCTAAATAAACTCCATATGAGGACCTTTAAAACGAAAGGATATTACATACATTGTCCTGAAATTTGATAGATCAATTGATATAACTATAAGTGATACACTCAGAACATTCCAATAACGTGATCTTGTAAATAAACACTTTACAAAATATCATTTTTGCGAATTATGACTCATTTTCCTAAAGGGTTCATATATAAAGTGTACACTTCCAATGGAGCAATAGTTAGCGAAAAAACGGAGCAAAGTGCTTCTGTCTCCGGAATAATGGAAAAGTTTGCAAAGACAGAAATGTAGTCGTTTATCAAGCGGCTCAAACTTTTTGTATTCATGTGGGTCAGATTTTCAGAAAATGTACAATTCGCCTTCACCAATCCTCTCAAATAACCCACATTTAAGACAGAAATGAGCTTCAAAATGCAGTTTAACATTACAGAACTTGTACTTTAAATCAATGCGATACCAAATATACTCAGATATACCCGGTATTCTTCATTTTTTCAGTCTAATTTAGGAGAATTTTCTGAATGTGTAGAGCTGCCAATTGTACATTTTCTAAAAATCTGATCCATATAATAATTTACTGTTTTGGCTTAGAAATAAGCTTAATCATAATCTGAAACAAATATATGAATCAAAACATAAATATAGAATTGTGACAGAATATTTTAATCACGGAAAATATCGATCTCATACATCACGCACAAATGTGGGTCAGATTTTTAGAAAATGTACAATTTAATTCCGCCAATCTTCTCAAATAATCCGAATTTCAGACGAGAATAAAGTTCAAAATACAGTTCAGCCTAATCAAACAGATTGTTAGAGTCAATGCAATGCCGAATATACCCGAATTTACCTAGTATTGAGCAAATTGCAGCCTAATTTAGCAGAGTTTACTAAATGTGTACAGCTGCCAATTGTACATTTTCTGAAAATCTCACCCATGTACATCATACAAAGAGGGTTTTAGTTTTCATGAATAAATGTGTATTACGTGAATTGGGACTGTTATTTATTGGGAGTGTGTATATTTCATTTTGTAATTGTATATTTCTTCGATTGCGTGACTCTCAACTGCCAAGTTTCCTTGTAAATGAATGTCCTTTATTGTCTTTTCACTTCCCAAACTCGCTAAACGTCTTTTTTAAAATATATTTTATTCAATACACGTTCAGAGAATACAATATTTTCAGGAGATCAAATGAAGGTTAATGAACTGTCTGGGCCATTTAACTTTAACATAAGATTAAATAGTATTGGCATAAATTCAATTCATGAATTACACATGCACATGCATGGCACCAAGTTCGATTTTGTTAATGGGTCAGATTTTCAGAAAATGTACAATTGGCAGCTGTACACATTTAGTAATTTCTGCCAAATTAGGCTGCAATTTGCTCAATACTAGGTCAATTCGAGTATATTTGGCATTGCATTGATTCTAGCAATCTGTTTGGTAAGGTTCAACTGTATTTTGAACATTATTTTCGTCTGAAATTTGAGTTATTTGAGAAGATAGGCGAAGTTGAATTGTACACTTTCTGAAAATCTGACCCATATCTGTTTGGTTAGGTTGAACTGTATTTTGAAGCTCATTCTTGTCTTAAATTTGGGTTATTTGAGAAGATTGGTGAAGTTGAATTGTACATTTTCTGAAAATCCGACCCAAATGGCTCGCAGTGTGTGCCATTCTTAACTGAACTTAACTTCGAGGGAGAATAATAGGTTCAGATAGAACAGACACTACGGAGGGGGGGGGGGGGGGGTCCGCAATTAAGAGCAATTAAGAGTCAGATCGTCAGAAAAATGTATAATTGGCCTTCACCAATCCTCTCAAATGAGTCGAAAATCAGGTTCAAAATACAGTTGAATATTACCAGACAGATTTATTGAATGAATACAATACAGAATACACTCAGATTTTGTCATTATTTATCATTTTTCACTCTAATTTAGCCGAAGTTGGGAGATGTGCAGAACTGTAGATTATGCATTTTCTAACAATTTGACCCTTAAGTGTGTGTCTAATGCAATAATAAGGATTAAAATAATGGCTAACAATTTGTGAGGCCAGACAATAACAGTTTAAGAAAGGCAATATGGCAATCTTCAAATCCAGTCCACCATTGGCCATGTTTGAGATTGAATATTTTCATCAGTGTAATTTCCCTTTGCAAATATTTTTCATTCGAAAAATAACATTAGTGGATATTGTCTTCACGATTGAAATATTGGGCTAGTCAGTCGTGATTACTTCTCAGTGTGTTCAATGTAATGGGAAGATATGGGTCGGATTTTCAGGAAATGCACCTTTTTAGAGGTTGGCACGATACCTTTCCCGACATTTAAACTGAAAAGTGGCTGGAATTCGATGAAAATCGATGCCAAAAACACAGCCCCCCCCCCCCCCAGCACCTGAGGTTTTTTAAAATCCGGGTCTTTGCTATTATTGGTATATATCAATGCGCGCTTGACCTTGCCGTTCAAGAAAGATTAATCTTTAAATAATATTTTCATACCTATGACCCCAAAACTAAGAAGAAAGTAGATGCCGAGGTCTTTTATAGCGCCCTTCTCCATCCGTCCCTTTCTTCCAAGGGTGAAGTCACCAGAAAATGCACAATTCACTTTCACCAAACTTCTCAAATAACCCAAACTTCAGACGAAAATAAAGTTCAAAATACAGTTCAACCTAACCAAACAGATTGCTAGAATCCCTGCAATGCCGAATATACTCGAACTTACCTAGTATCGGCTAAATTGCCGCATAATTAAGTTCCGAACCAGGCTGCGTTCCAAAATCAATTCAAGATGGATGCCTCACAAGAGCTGCGCAGATTCCCTTTACATTAAACAATCATCCGCTTTTAAATGCCACTGGACTAATGTCCAATGTAGATGTATTGCCCTAATGCAGGTTTTAGATCCACGATGAAAAGACTCCTTTTAATAAGTGTTTATCCCAAAGGTATTGATCGTGTTTTAATGTTAGGGCTGTTTGTATATACATAAAGCACCCTCCGCTATCCCATGCACTACAGTTTTACCGCAGTGCTATCACACCAATGATTTTCATGGGCGATGTCGCCTGAAGATGTACAATTCGCCTTCATCAATCCTCCTCTCGAATATCTCTGACTTAAGACAAAATTTACGGCTGGTCGACATAACTTAATAGTTTTTTTTAATCAACGCAAATTTATACGAAATACACTGCAATATGTCTATTTATAATTTGTTTATGCCTAAAGGGTGGTCTCCACTGGTTGTGGTAAGCTCTGCGGTAAGCCTTTCGATGGTTTACTGCAAGGCTTACCGCAGCCAGTGGAGACCACCCTTAATTTGGCAGAGTTTACTGAAGGTATAGAGCTGTCGATTAAACATTTTCTGTTGACCATTTAACATGAACATATTTTAATCATCAAACCAAACCAACCTAAAGGGTGGTCTCCACTGGTTGTGGTAAGCTCTGCGGTAAGCCTTGCGATGGTTTGTACTGGTTCTGTAGGTGGAGAGGAGTGATGAGGTCCTGCCTACATGGTTCACTGGCCATGTAGGCAGGACCTCGCCACTTCTCACCAACACAGCACCATCGCAAGGCTTACTGCAGAGCTTACCGCAGAGCTTACCGCAACCAGTGGAGACCACCCTTAATACTTAGTTAAAGCTGCACTCTCAGCTAACGTCGGTAGGAAAGAAAATATTTTCTACTTTTTGTTTATTCTTTTTCAACCTAAAAGTAAGAGGATTTTAACCAGTTTGTTTTTGCGACAGGGCTTCTAAATGGTCCCCATATTAAATGTGTACAGCTGCCAATTGTACATTTTCTGAAAATCTGCAGCTCATACATTCTGATTACAAACCTGATCTGAGAATTACTTCTAGAAATATGACTCACTGGGGATTGTAACCACTTATTGTAATAATAACTGCCTTAAAAAGTAATAACTAAACAGGTTAAATGACATGATTATTAAATTAACGATCAAAAGATCTCGAGTGATATATCTATGTTAATGGTAAATGGTATGAGTTGTAATAATTAAATTGTAAGCTTTTGTTTTGTACTTGGCAAATGAGAATTATCATGATATGAAACTTTGTCCAATAAAATTTTAAAAAAAGAAAAATTGTCAAGGCAAAACTGTCTGATACTACAGACTCTCTCCCAGTCTACGAGGCTAAATATGACGTGGTACAAGTCACATAAAAATGGATTTTTTGATATCAACATATCTGAAAAGATTAGATCAAGCGGAATCCAATGATAGTACACATTAAGGAATTTAATAAGTATTCCTATATTTTAAATTTGATACTTTTATTTTTGCAATTTTTATACTCACATTAAAAGTGGACCACCATACCAGTTTTATAATTTTAATAATCTTTGTTTTCTCTAATCAGTAAAGTAGCTAAATATACTCTATAGGATGAACTCAGAAATGCAAGGATATGGGTCAGATTTTCAGAAAATGTACAATGCAACTTCACCAATCTTCTCAAATAACCAAAATTTCAGACGAAATTAAAGTTCAAAATACAGTTCAACCTAACCAAACAGATTGCTAGAATCAATGCAAGGCCAAATATACTCGAATTTTCCTAGTATTGACCAAATTGCAGCCTAATTTAGCAGAATTTACTCAATGTGTACAGCTGCCAATTGTACATTTTCTGAAAATCCGACTCATATATATTTAATGCACAATCTTGAAATTTACTAAATGCAATTATATCCCTCCCAGTGGTATATATATATACATTCGTACAAAGAGATCTTCTGAATAAATCACTTTAAAAAATATCGACTTTGCGTCTTGTGACTCATTTCCCTGTAACACATCACGAATGAGACAAGATGAGGGAGTTTGACAGAACAGCAGCAGTCGCCCCTTTAGCACCCCCAGCAGCGCGGTCACGTGACCAACACCAGCGTCTCTCTGGCGTTGTCATTTCCGCACCAGACGCCTGGTCTGCCTCCTGTTCCGCTACTATTTCAAGTCAGGTTTACATCTTATGGGCAGGACAAAAACTTCCATATCCTATTTGTCTTAGCAACTTACACATACATGGCCTTCGTCCGAGTAAAAGCCTGGTTAAAGCACAACTAAATAGCACTGAAAAGAAGCATAAAAGGGTCAGATTTTCAGAAAATGTACAATTGGCAGCTGTGCACATTTAGTAAATTTTGCTAATTTGGGCTGCAATTTGGTCAATACTAGGTGAATTCGAGTATATTCGGCATTGCACTGACGCTAGAAGTGTTTGGTTAGGTTGAACTGTATTTTGTTAACTTTATTTTCGTCTGAAATTTGGGTTATTTGAGAAGATTGGCGAAGACGTTGAATTGTACATTTGCTGAAAATCTGACCCCAAAACATCCTCTCAGAGAAAGCCACGATTCTGATATACATCCAAGGGCCAGGATCTGCCTGGAAATTGATGAAAAACTTTGAGAAGATTTTTGTGCTTTGCCAACATATCGGAGATGTATATATAGATTAGTGTTGACAAAAGCAAGGAAATTGCTTTCACTCAGTGATCGTAATTCCCCTCCCCAGACATCTCCTAAAAGAGACACTAACTAAGCGCCAAACCATCTTCCACCCTTTGTGTCTGGAATGTAGTTGTCAGATGGCAGATTGTTATATCAGGTAGATAGCTTCACGGGTGAGCGATAATTGCGGAACGATTGGCTCTTGGTTGGCTGACCAAATTGTGCTTGGCGGAGGTCTCCATAATATCATCATTAGCAACCGATGGACGAGAAAGGCCCTGTCATTACGGGTCCCGCTTCGCTTCCCAGCGCGGAAATCTCTCTTTTGCGTAACCGGACCAGTTTCAGTTATTGCTTCAGATGGAGTCTGGTGTTGCTAAGGGTTGTTAGGGGGAGGAGCCGGTCGGCTGAGGGCTTAATAGGGCATTACATAACATTCAGGTACAATCTGTGCTGATATGGGGATTTAACCATTTTCTCCCATAAGGGTCAGGTTTTCTGAAAATGTACAATTGGCAGCTGTATATTTAGTAAATTCTGCCAAATTTGGCTGCAATTTGGTCAATGCTAGGTAAATTCGAGTATATTCGGCATTGCATTGATTCTAGCAATCTGTTTGGTTAGGTTGAACTGTATTTTGAACTTTATTTTCATCTGAAATCTGGGTTATTTGAGAAGATTGGCGAAGATGAATTGTACATTTTCTGGCGGCTTCACCCATAAGCTAGTGAATAAGTATGGTTGTCTGGTTGTAATGAAAGGAGACCGTAGAGTGAAACCAGGGTTAATAGTTGATAATGAGTATCAGTGTCACCATCGACCCTGTTCAATAAATGTATAGTGCATTATTAGGCAAGTGTAATTATTGTAATTATGCTATGATACATTATAGTTATACACAGTGATTATACACTGTAGTTACATAGCCTGCGGTAGACTATGGAACTTGATATACTAACTGTTGAAAATTCTAAACGAAATGTTATTTGTGATGTGTTCAAGGAAAATGAGTCACAAGTCGCAAAAAGGATATTTTTCAAAGCTTGTTATTTACAAGATCTCTCTGTTGGAATGTTGTCAGTTTTGGAGTGTTTAGTCCTTGTGGTTGTATAAAACCAAGTACCAAATAAGACGTTTCATTAAATATATCTATGCCTTTCTTAGATCATCCTATAGAGTATATTTAGTTACTTTACTAGTAATTGTCCACCCAGAAATATTGCAAACTTCTTTTTCAAAAATAAAAATATCAAACTGAAAAGATAGAAATATGTATTAGATGCTCTTAATGTTTACACACATTGAAATCCCCTTGGTCTCATCCTTTCAAATATGCTGGTATCTCAAAATCCAATTTTTGCGACTCGTGACTCATTTTCCTAAAACACGTCAAAATTTTGATTATTATTTTTTTTTTTAAATATTTTTATTGGCCTTAAATTTAACATCTCTGATCTTAAAGAGTTAGAAAATACGCATGACTAACAAATGTAGTTTTCTTTCGTGCGTCGCCAAGAAATCCAAATAACGTTAATAATTATAGTTAAGCTAGAAAATGCCTACATCAGAAACATAGAACACATCTCATATATTTGGACAAGGGGCTGTAGAAATGATTCAACTTCTCTCAGGCTCCCATAGCCTGCCCCCATCATCTTCTCCCATAGGCTCAGAGCTGAGA
Source organism: Sthenelais limicola (assembly GCA_942159475.1). Classification (NCBI taxonomy): domain Eukaryota; kingdom Metazoa; phylum Annelida; class Polychaeta; order Phyllodocida; family Sigalionidae; genus Sthenelais; species Sthenelais limicola. Next base: position 37,091,657 of record OW804095.1, read on the forward strand.
GACGTCCCTTCAGACTGAGGGAAAGCCTCTCGCTCAAAAAAATACCATTTGCAAGCCTACTCAAAGGCTGGGAAAGCCATTATATAGCAGTAGGCGTCCAATCACTGACATACCATTCTTGTAGATCTCTGGTAGTTTCTACTATTTTCCATGTAACTTATAATTATAAGCAGAGAACAGCAATGTAAATTGTGAGCTTACTGAACTAAAATATAAACACACAAACAAGATGTATCACATATTTTGCTAATACTAGATAAACCACCTACACTTGTGGACAGTGTCAATGTATGGTATCAAGGATATATAACATTTAAAGGACTCTTTTAATGGTGACAAGCAGTGAACAAGAGTGATTTAATGTAAAAAAAAGGGTTATTAGTGTTAAAATATCAGGAGGGACTTCAGACAATACATGGGTCAGATTTTCAGTAAATGTACAATTGGCAGCTGTACACATTTAGTAAAATCTGCTAAATTAGGCTACAATTTGGTCAATACTAGGTTAATTTCAGTATATTCGGCATTGCATTGATTCTAGCAATCTGTTTGGTTAGGTTGAACTGTATTTTGAACTTTATTTTTGTCTGAAATTTGGGTTATTTGAGAAGATTGGCGAAGTTGAATTGTACATTTTCTGAAAATCTGACCCTCATGTACTGCACCTCCCCCCCCCCCCCACCCACCCACCCTATGCAGAAGAATGTGAATAAGAAGAGGACGATTTAATCTCAAATTTTGAAGGTCACATTTTGGAGATGAAACAGACTGAAATTATAATTCTATACCACATTTCGCTATACTGCTTACATGCTGAACTTAGAGCCAGACTTCTTTAGTCGTTTACCAAAGACACACATCAATTTAATTTGGGAATCGTGGGGAAATAAATCGTCAGATTTCGATTGAGCAGTTCTTGTGAAGAAACCTTTCAACTGAACGATGGCATTGCTAGACGTAATGGCTGCTTACAGGGGGTCAGATCTTCAGAAAATGTACAATTCGCCTTCACCAATCCTCTTAAATAACCCAAAAATGAGCTTCAGAATACAGTTTAACATAACAGAACTGATACTATAAATCCTTGCGATACCGAATATACTCAGATATACCTGGATTCATAATTTTTCTGCCTAATTTAGCAGAATTTCCTAAATGTGTAGAGCAGCTAATTGTACATTTTCTAAATATCTGACCCAATTAACTTCGGCGGAAAGTTTATACGTATATACTAAGTATATTTAGTAACATTTGGTATTAATTCAGAAAATTAGTACTAATCTGAACTCCATTTCCGACTGGAATTTGGGTTATTTTGGAGAATTGGCGAAGGCTGATTGTACATTATTTGCCGATCTGACCCTTACAAGTGTCCTATGGTTGGTACTCCCACTGCACAACCCATCCTACCTCTCTCTCCTCCCCACCCTCTCTCCCCCACCACCACCGCGCCCCTCGGCGGGCTGAAGGGTGACAGACCGGGGTGTAACTAACGCCCCTCGCTCATCACATCCCCGCGTGCGGACATCTCATTTCTAATTGCACCAAATTTCGCCCATTTGATGGGCGATTTACTCGATTATCGCCCACTCTTGCCCAGCGGACCCATAAACTCTTAAGCCAAGTCAAGAGGTCGCCTGATGTGCGACAGTTTTTCATTTCGAGTGGCTCTAAAGCGACCTTGAAGTGACAGTGAAGTTGGTGATGTGTGGGTGGAACTATTGTTTCCGCCTGGTCACTTGTCAAACCTTGTCCTTCGCGACGACATACATGTCACGACCTCTACTGGCGAGCAAGCACGCCAAGCGAGACTTCGGACCGCTCTCCTCTCCGGGAGGTAACAAAAGATCCCACGTGAACTTGCGAGAAGCTACGAGACCCCCTGAAGGAAATCCATCGAGAAAAGCTTTGTCGATTCTGCTTTTGATCACGACGAACCTTTGTGTTGTCATAGTAGCAGATTGGCCTCGCGAACTCCCACAGTCCTCTTGAGAGACATTATTTTGGTATTTATTTTTTTCTCCTCGCCTTCCATAGCTGCTTTACTTGTGGCAAAAGAGCAAATGTTATTAGAAACTTTGCTTCTGAAGACCACACACGACGCGCTAGAGGATTATCCCAGCGTTGCTGCCTTATAAAATAATAATACCGCACGGAAAAGGCGCGAAACAAGACTGTCTCTCTAATTAGGGGCTGTCGCATTCTGGTTGATGGGAGAATGTGCCCAGTATTCAGGTTATTCTATCAGATTTCATGAATATTTAGCAGGTAACGCCGGCGCACATAGATGGGTCAGATTTTCAGAAAATGTACAATTCAACTTCGCCAATCTTCTCAAATAACCCAAATTTCATACGAAAATAAAGTTCAAAATACAGTTCAACCTAACCAAACAGATTGCTAGAATCAATGCAATGCCAAATACACTCAAATTTACCTAGTATTGACCAAATTGCAGCCTATTTAAGCAGAATTTACTAAATGTGTACAGCTGCCAGTTGTACATTTTCTGAAAATCTGACCCATATATCAAAAGCCTAGTTTTGTTTCTTTAGATGAAAGGCATCTCTCTCGGCGATACATACGGTAAGATGGTTAAGTTAAGATAAGATAACATGTTTTTTATTTGTCATTAAATTGTGAGTACAAGGGAGTACAGACGAGTATATATAGAAGATGACAAAAAGGTCTACATTCCTATGGTACAGCGAGGCACCATCTCTTCCGGCTGTTACCAGACTTTGGAAGATATGATACATATGAATAAAGGTTTGGTATAAATAGGTTTGTTTTGATTTTGATATATCTATTCAGCTGAAAACATTATGTATCATACACAGTCTTATCTGATGATTAGATTTGTGAAATAATGTTAGAATGGAAGGGACAGAATGGGAGAGAAGGGGGAGGTAGAAAGAAAGGGGGAGAAGGAAAAAGAGATTCAGAGCGAGAAGAGAGCTAGAGAGGGAGGGAGAGGAAGAAATGAATCCTGCGCGAAAGGTAAAATTATTGCATCAACAAAGTCTGAGACGTCCTTGCTGCTCGAATTTAAATCCGCGCGAAAAGGTGTCGAAGTACTTAGTACGCGAAAATAAACACGTTTACAGTACATCGTTAAAGTATGCCTACTGCATCAAAAGCGGACCATATAAAACCTCCCACGAATCAACAAAATTGATATTTAATATAACCTTGATTGGGATGATTAAAACACTCAATTATAAGAGTTGATTATGAACAAATTGACCTCCAAATGTTAACCATGATATTCAGAATTATACATAACGAGGGTTCTCTGTGATTACATATGTAATTAAATGATTATTAGTGAAATAATTAAGATATAACCATGGTATGTATAGCAATATAATGCGATAATCGCATACTGAGCGACAGTTAGGAGATGTGATATGACAGTCTGTGGGTCAGATCTTCAGAAAATGTAGAAATTGCCTTCACTAATTCTCTCAAATAACCCACATTTAGGACAAAAATGAGCTTCAAAATGCAGTTAACATAGCAAAACAAATACTATAAATCAAAGCGACACCAAATAGACTCAACTATACCCGGTATTCTTCATTTTTGAGCCTAATGTAGCAGAATATTCTATTTTTTGTTTTTACAACAGACTTTATTACTGACACCTGCCATCTGGGCATATACATTTCTAAAAACATGTTATATCAAGGCATAAAAGGCGAATATGAATCTTTTTTTTTTGAGAATTCAAAGTTTTCAACAATATCAACAATATCTTCCACTAGGCGTCTCCATAGCTTTTCCTTTTCTTAATAATATTGTAATATTACATCAAGATCAATGACCCTTTTAATACACTGTAAGTACATCATTTATTAATCAGCAGGGGAAGTCTTTTTCAACAATTGAGACCAGGCAAAATTTCGTTTTATACCAGAAAAAACTTTCCTTCTTAGGAACTATATATGAGTTGAACTCGAGAATGAATGTTCTATTATATAAGCATAAAATCCATTGTTTTTGAGCATATAATTAAATGTATTTAATCAATGAACATAGTGCGGTGGCTATTTCAATCTTCTGAGACAAGCTGCCTTATTTATGTTGGCCAGTCTAACCTGGATCCAACAACAACCGTCCTTTTACTCTGTAATATGTCCTTATTTTTATGTCGGGGAAAGTCAAGAGCTTTTCAATAATGTTTGAGACTTTAGTGTTCAAGCTGTCTTGGAGTCTGTTGCCAGCCAACTGCCAGGAGAGGGATTTCTTGTATTCTTTCTCAATGGGATTCTTTTGTTCTGCTAGGTTCAGTTGTTCCAGGTATTCACTCTTCTCTATGACTATGTTATCAGACCTTTCTGACAGTACCATGAAATAGGACTCCTGATCTTTCAACATGGCGACCTTGTTGGTACTCTCATCAGACTCATCCACTTCAATTTTGTCATGCTTTTCAAGCAATTCAAGTATGGTTTGAAAGTTTTTCTGTTGCCTTTGGTAATATTCAATCTGCTGATCCCTCATTGATTCAACCAGTGCCCTGAGGCCTTGAGCTCCATCCTCACCCATAGTAGTAGCTTATTTTATTTCTCAGAAGTAGGTATTCCAAGTTTAAATCCTTCTCGTTTGCCTGTGAAGTCTATTTCGTCTGTTATGTCTATTTCCCACCAGGTGGCACCAAGCAAAGCCTATATCTATAGTTTGAAAATGAATTTGTATCCACCAGATGGCGCCACTGCACAGCAAAGCTTGTGACGATCTGTTAATCCATTTGTATCGATATCAACTCTTGTTTTGACATTAATCCACACACTAAAGCTCTTGAATCGTTCAAAATGGCTTAAACACTTCCTATATTCGATTATTCTTACTGTTTATGGTCTTATGGTAGAGGTCAATGTCTGATAGAATTGTCAGTATATAAACTCAACGATAATCTCCACACTGTCACTGGGCGATAATCCAGCTTCGGTAAACAATGGATGACCGTTTTTGGCGGTCAAAAACCTGTAGTTCTTGAACTCTGTGATGAGGTTAGAACGATTAAGGCTTTAGTCTCAAGTGTATATGACTGATCCAGGTACTTTTATAATCCTTTTAGACGACTTTTTCACTTTGTCTGCAACGATTCTGCTGAAAAAAAGGAGATTAATGAGAGAGCTAACGCTCACACACCCTTGCTTTATTCTAAATGTGTAGAGCTACCAATTGTACATTTTCTGATGACCTGACCCAAATATAACTATAAATGATAGGTATTTTAGAGGGGACGTACATTATATGGGTCAGATTTTCAGAAAATGCACAATCTGCAGTTCTACAAATCTCTCAAATTCTGTTAAATTAGAGTGAAAAATGATAAATACTGAGTATATCTGAGTATATTCTGTATTGTTTTCATTTAATACATCTGTCTGGTTATGTTGAACCCTATTTTGAACCTGATTTTCGTCTTAAATGTGGGTTATTTGAGGGGATTAGTGAAGGCCAATTGTACATTTTCTGAAAATCTGACCCATATCGAGCCAATCTCTATGGCGTTGGTATGATATGAGTCAAAGCCATGACACATAAAGCCAAGTTCTAGATTAACATGAGTCACACCACAATTGTTCATTACCTACAATATATCAAGTCATAACTTGGGTTAATAATATTTTTCTTTGAAATTTGTAATTTATATCTATGTTGAGGATCCCATTCCTTCAGTAGTCTAACTGAAGACACAACTGTATACTCATGCAATGGTGGAGACTGATTGTCGGTCAGATTTTCAGAATATGTACAATTGGCAGCTGTACACATTTAGTAAATTCTGCTGAATTAGGTTGCAATTTGGTCAATATTAGGTAAATTCGAGTATATTTGACATTGCATTGATTCTATCAATCTGTTTGGTTAGGTTGAACTGTGTTTTTAACTTTGTTTTCGTCTGAAATTTGGGTTATTTAAGAAGATTGGCGAAGTTGAATTGTACATTTTCTGAAAATCTGGCCCATGTAACTTCAGATCAAGACCATGCGCAGGGATTTATTAAACAAAGAAAGGCTATGCTACCCTTGGAAGGCGGTTGGGATGATTTGGGTAGCATATACGGGTCAGATTTTCAGAAAATATACAATTTGCCTTCACCAATCTTCTCAAATAACCAACATTTAAAACAAAAATGAGCTTCGAAAGGCAGTTTAACATAACAGAACTGATACTTTAAATCAATGCAATACCAAATATACTCAGATATAGCCGGTATTCTTCATTTTTCAGCCTAATTTAGGAGAATTTCCTAAATGTGTAGAGCTGCCAATTGTACATTTTCATAAAAGCTGACCCATATCCATTATTCTGAATATACCACCGCTTCAGCGGTGGTACCTTATCAAATATTCGTAACATACCTTCTGTGATGGTTTCATTTATTAAGAATGAGTGAGTGAGATTGGTTGCTTTACGCCCTTATCAACCCATTTAATATGGTTAAATCAAGGGTGGGAGAGCTGAGAGTGAGGCAGTTTATAATCATACCCAGGAAATAGAGATAGAGAAGAAGGGAGAGAGAGACAGAGAAAGAGAGACAGAAAGGCACTTTACGGTCATACCCAGGACCAACCCAGAAATAAGAAAGGAAATATGTACGAAAGGTGAGTGAGTGAGTGAGATTGGTTGCTTTACGCCCTTATCAACACTTTGAAGGGTTATATCAAGGGCGGGAGAGCTGAGAGGGAGGCAGTTTATGATCATACCCAGGAAATAGAGATAGAGAAGAAGGGAGAGAGAGAGAGAGAGAGAGGGAGAAAAGAGACAGAAAGGCACTTTAAGGTCTTACCCAGGACCACTATGTACGAAAGGCAATTGATATACAGAAAAGGAATGCATGAGAGAAAGAGAATGGCAGAAAAGATGACAAACCACCGCCAAGAAACAACAATAAAACAACAGCAGGGGAAGGCTTTATTTTTTCTCTTCTCCTTTCTCCAAACCCCCTGCAGCAGTTAGAGGCATCTGCCATTGTGACGTAAGAGAGCATATGAGTTAATTGTAAGGAACAAGGCCCGCTTACTCTGAGTCATTAGTGGCCAAGACCTCAACCAGGATCATTGCGTAAAACAATTATGAGTTCGTCAATAAAACACTCGCTCCCCACACAATAGAAGCGGTTAGGGCAGTCGCCCCATTCATCTTTATTTTCTAATCACTGACAGAGTTTTATCTAATTATGAATCCATAACGGCCCTACCCCCTGATGGCTGGTTTGAAAAGCAACACCGCCGGCCAAATGCCATCGCGGCACATGATCCATCTTGCACGGTCGGCATTAAAAGCATTTTCTCACATGGTTGTTTGCTTTGAGAACCTGTCGGGCAACACCACCAACAGCCAAACAATGAGAGGGCTATTCTTTGCCGATGTGTCATTGGGGAACTTAGTTAAATTCTAGGTACTCGTGTCCAATCGTGCCATCTGTTGGCAATTACAGTAACTTAGTCCTGGCGGTGACGACTGACACTATGATACATGGCGCATCATGACCTTTTGAATGTTACTGTTACGCGCGTGGTAGCGCCGCGTCACCGGCGCGCGCGGGAGAGGGATCAACCGAAATGGTCAAACAACACGCGCCATAAGTCTTCATGTAAATATTAACCCGGTTTCATTGACATTTAATCAAATTTTAAAATATGACTCACGCCGTTATATGGAGGCGACGTACTGGGTATCAACTCAGGGGGTGTGGACATGATTTATCCATTCTAAACGCATGTTAATTACAGGGGGTAGTAATGTGGATCGAAATAAGAGACCAGACTAGAGCGATATGTGCCGGTTTAATTACCCTTGAATAAATGGACCATTATACGCTATTTCCCTCCACCCACGTTTGGGGAACGTGTAATGGGCTAGATTTTGTGAAAATGTACAATTGGCAGCTCAACACATTTACGAAATTCTCCTAAATTAGGCTGAAAAATGACGAATGCCGGCTATATCTGATTATATTTGGTATTGCATTGATTTAAAGTACCAGTTCTGTTAAGTTAAACTGTATTTTGAAGCTCATTTTTGTCTTAAATGTGGGTTATTTGAGAGGATTGGTGAAGGTGAATTGTACATTTTTTGCAAATCTGACCTGTATGGCTAATCGAGGTCTACTCTTAGTTTTATGCATGGGGAAATCATTTCTCCCGAAGGCAGGTAGTCTATCCTAGATTGCCTACATCAATATAGAAAATAAGCAAGCTGATCCTAACCCTCAAATGCCAATTTCCCTGACATTTCCCTCTGCATTTATCCATGGAGAAATTGGCGATAAACAGGCGGGAAATATTATTCCAGCTACTTAATATGTTATCAGGTTCAGGCGGTGCAAGTATTAGCTGTGCTCATACATATAATTCGTGGCCAGGCGATTGCAAAGCGACGATAATAACCAGTTCTTGTATGTCAGTATTTCGCCTCTTTTATATGGCGACGAGCTCGGATTAGTGAATTTGATATTGTTGGAGGATACACATGTTTTATGGGATTTAGTAGGAATAAAACGGAATAATATCAATGATAAATTGGTTTAATCGGTTCCTATATAATTCCTCTGCACATTTGGCCCAGCCATATGAATATTCATGTTTTTTGATTATATAAATATTCAAGTAGGCATACCATTTTTAACATGATATTTTTGCAAACCTTTACATTTAAAGTGCCTTTCTGTCTCTTTTCTGTCATTCTCTACCTTCTTCTCTATCTCTATTTCCTGGGTATGATCATAAACTGCCTCCCTCTCAGCTCTCCCGCCCTTGATATATCCATCTTAAAATGTGTTGATAAGAGCGTAAAGCGACCAATCTCACTCACTCACTCACTCATTCACTCTTATTTCTAGGGTTACGGCTTCAGGGAATTTATGCACAATCTTCAACTCTTTATGTGACGTGTCGTTGGGAAATGAGTCACCAAAAATGGATTTTGAGATATCATCATATATTTCAAACGATGAGATCAAGCCGATTGCAATGATGGTAAACAGTAGGGCATTTAATTAGTACTTCTATATGTATCTATGTATGATAAAACTATTAGTAATATTTCTCAATATTCACTCACTATAGTAATCAAAGTAGGTCAATTTAGTTAAATATAGTACTTCGGATATCCTAAGAAATGCATAGATATTGCAATACACATCTTCACATTTAGGGTAGAGTCAGGGGGATTTAACCCAGGAAGGAATCAAGCAACACAGTCGTAAAATTTGTCTTAGAGCAAAAGGTAAACAAATGTAAAAAAGAATCTCAAGTTTGTCTTACATTTCGGATATTTTTGCAAGGTGAAGGCAAAATGTATGCATCTTCAGGCGACCTTACCCTCTATATTGGTTACTCTGGCTATTTATAAGGCGGACAGAATCCTTATGCTTTTGTCGTTATTGTCGTTTTTATTGTCGGAGAATGAAGATTTAATATCACTGCCATATCCAACTTATATCTTCTCAGCTTCTGTTTTCCTCCTTGGACTGCCTCTCCTTTCCGACCGCTGTCTGTACCCTCGGAACAATGCACCGTTTCTATATTGCCCACTCCAATAGTTCTTGCGCCTATCTGTCCTTGCATCTAAATCAATCCGTGTATTTCTCCTTAAACACTGCATTATGCGGAAAACTGCTCTTAAAATCGATATTTTCACATTTCCCTTCACCTGTGTTTCCCGGTTATATCTTTTCATACACCTATCTAAAGGCCACTGTCCACTAAGCCGATTCTCATGACTCAAGATTCAAAATGGTGGCTATGCAAGTCCCCTATAGGGGAGTTGCATAGCCGCCATTTTGAATGCTAATGCACATGGCATTATGGGACTAATGGTACAGTATAAAATCTACAGAAAACATTCCATGTTCAGCATGGAATATTTATCAATGCTTTAATGTCAATATACATGTGTTGTACCTGTTTCCATAACACAAGCCTCCATTTTTCTCATCATGCATTTGGTTTTTATCAATCGTTTACACAAGCTACGGCATTGGTGAAAACATTTTTGCCATTTTCGATAAAAATGTTGCCAAATATTTGTGTGTCTGATTTTAACCAATTCCATCCCATGATGCACTGTACCAGACATGCGCAGTGGCACATGCAAGTCCCCTATTGATGGTTATTATTCCCCCTGCCCATTACCCTCAGTTACCCCTCAGTCACCCTAAGATCTACTTTGTTCATCTTTGCCAACACACCTTTCCTTCCCTCCATGTTTCTCACCCCTCACCCCTTGTATTATGTACTCCTTGTCCACTCTGTTTTCATCCATTATCGACCTCACCTACCTATCACCTTGGCCCTCTCTGTAGTTCTCTCTTGTCCCCTGTCTCCCAATACCTCTCCCCCCCCCCCCCCCCCCCACACACACACAAACACTTACTTAGCGCTCGTATGATACTTTAGCATAAAAGCCCTTCTCAGACAGGCTCTCATATGAATGGTAAAGGTGCATGGTAAAGCGATATAAAGGTGATCAAACGCGACATCGCGAGGGCGATCAAAGACAAGTAGACGTGACCACAAGCTTCTGTGTATCTCCTTTTATACCAAAGTTTTGACAGAAAGAAAAAACAGAAAGAGAGAGAGAGAGAACAGAGAGAGAAGAAAGTCCGTACCTGTCTATCACCTTTCATATCAGCATGGGAAAATGGACACTCGGTCCCTTCAATTCACCTATTGTCGCTCACCTCAGGCAAGCCTTCGATTATCGCCCAGTGCCGCCATTGACAAAAACACAATGCACGAACGGGGCGGTAGGGGACGCGCCAGGCAAAAACCAACAAAGTGAAACTCGTCAATTTCATTGAGATCAAAATGCCAACACGCGGTTACAATTACTGGGAAGACAGAGAGAGATTTTCCCCTTGTTTATCCGCACGAAAAAGTGTGAAACTGCGCGAAAATGTCACATTGTCACTGGTTTTGTCATGTGGAATCGGGAGTGAATGTGAGATCTTTGTCTTTGTTCCCCTCCTCCTCCACTGTGTCATTTGGTTGAGCACAATAAAAATTCCTTGCTCATCTTTTTTTTCAAGCAGCCACCTTTCAGGAAAACGTGGAAAAAGGCTTTGTAATCTGGACTTAAATCCACAAAAGGCCCCATAGTGATATGATTTGTAGCATACATGGGTCAGATTTTCAGAAAATGTACAATTCGGCCTTCACCAATCCTCTCAAATAACCCACATTTAAGACAAAATTTAGCTTCAAAATGCAGTTTAACATAACAGAACTGATACTATCAATCAATGCGATATCAAATATACTCAGATATACCCGGTATTCATCATTTTTCAGCCTAATTTAGGAGAATTTACTGAATGTGTAGAGCTGCCAATTGTACATTTTCTTAAAATCTTATCCACATCGGATTATTTGAATGTAAGGACTGTTTGAAAACCGAAATCGAATCGCTGAGGGTGTGGATTTAGAAAGATAGATCTGACAGAGGTTGGGGAAGACCTTTAGTCAACAGATACCAGGAATTTTGACGACCGCATTTTGGACCTTATTGCCATCTTAAATTTGGGTTCTTGAGAAGATTGGTGAAACCGAATTGAACAAGTTCTGGCGATTTTACCCACGTAAACATTGTAAAGGTTTTAGACCCTGCACACACACAGCCGATTTGCCCCTCCCCCCCCCCCCCCCCACCAACTCCAATGCCCCTCGATTTGGGTCTCCTGATGAATCCGTTAGATCTCATTTCAAATCATGGTTTATGTTTTTGAAATAACATAAACCACGATAGGGAATGAAATCCTAGGATTCATCGGAAGGCCCAAATCGGGGGGCAATCGGGGGCCAAATCGGCTGTGTGTGGGCAGGGTTTTAGTCTCTAGAAGCCTGAGTTCTGAACCAGCCACCCCCTCCCCATCAGTGACATGGGGGTCATCATCACCCTATGCTAGAAATACACCCCACCCCCAACTGTCTCTGATAGTACCTGTCCTTTCTCTTACAGACGTATCAAGTTGCGCCCAATAGAGATACAGACACATACTCTATTCCTCTTAGTGAGTGAGATTGGTACCTTTACGCCCTTATCAACACATTTAAGATGGTTATATCAAGGGCGGGAGAGCTGAGAGGTAGTGAGTGAGTGAGATTGGTACCTTTACGCCCTTATCAACACATTTAAGATGGTTATATCAAGGGCGGGAGAGCTGAGAGGTAGTGAGTGAGTGAGATTGGTTGCTTTACGCCCTTATCAACACATTTAAGATGGTTTTATCAAGGGTGGGAGAGCTGAGAGGTAGTGAGTGAGTGAGATTGGTACCTTTACGCCCTTATCAACACATTTAAGATGGTTATATCAAGGGCGGGAGAGCTGAGAGGTAGTGAGTGAGTGAGATTGGTTGCTTTACGCCCTTATCAACACATTTAATATGGTTTTATCAAGGGCGGGAGAGCTGAGAGGTAGTGAGTGAGTGAGGTTGGTTGCTTTACGCCCTTATCAACACATTTAAGATGGTTATATCAAGGGCGGGAGAGCTGACAGGGAGTAAGTGAGATTGGTTGCTTTACGCCCTTATCAACACATTTAAGATGGTTTTATCAAGGGCGGGGGAGCCGAGAGGGAGGCACTTTATGGTCTTACCCAGGAAATAGCGATAAAGAAGAAGGGAGAGAGAGACAGAGATAAAGAGACAGAAAGGCACTTTATAGTCTTACCCAGGACCACCCTATTCCTCTTATATGATAATTATAAAGTGCATAACATTGCACTGCAATCAATCATCTTATATATGGAGACCTTGGCAAAGGTCCGTATTTCCACCACTCAAACGCATACATCTTTTCATCTACACTTTGTTTGATAGCGCGAGAGGAGGAGCTGCATTAACCATCGCTTCTTTTGTTCGCTATTACAAACTACCTTTGTATATAGAATCGCAAGACAATAGATCCCACTTCTTAGGCGTTTTTGAATATGTGGCATCAGTGTATGGCTCAGGTCGTGAGAATATGTACAATTGGCAGCCCTCCCCTTTAAGCGAATTTTGTAAAATGCAGCCAAAAGATGATAAACACTAGGTATTTGGGTCAGATTTTGAGAAAATGTGCAATTGGCAGCTGTACACATTTTAGTAAATTCTGCTAAATTAGACTGCAATTTGGTCAATACTTGGTAAATTCGAGTATATTTGGCACTGCATTGGCTCTAGCAATCTGGTTGGTTAGGTTGAACTGTATTTTGAACTTTATTATTGTCTAAAATTTTTGTTATTTGAGAAGATTGGCAAAGTTGAATTGTACATTTTCTGAAAATCTGACCCATATCTGAGTATATTTGAGTAACGATGATTCAGCCAATCTACTCAGTTATGTTGGATTGATTTTTAACCTCATTTTTGTCTGAAATTTGAGTTATTTCAGAGAATATGTAAAGGCGAATTGTACGACCTGACCCGTATATAGGCCTAATTATATATGGGTCAGATTTCCAGAAAATACACAATTCACATTCAGGAACCCTCCCAGATAAACCGAATTTAATACAAAAATGAGACTCAAAACACAACTCAACATAACCAAACACATCCCTTGAAGGAACTCGATGCCAAATATACTCAGATACACCCAGTATTTATGATTTTTCTGTCTAATTTAACAGAAATTACCAAATTTGCAGTTTCTGTCTAATTTAACAGAAATTACCAAATTTGCAGAGCTCCCGATTGTGCATTTTCTGAAAATCTGAGAATAACTTCTATAAATATCCTTCTGGGAAAGCTAAGTTTCTCAGGTCTTCCAGGCATCCCTGATATTGTGTTGACCATGAGCTTTGTATGATAAGTGTGCTAGTATGCTTATTCGAACTGCCCCTAAAATGTACGTTATTGACTTGTATGTATACAATATTCATAATTGTCATTTAAAAATTCTAGGAAATTTGGTGAAACATTACAAGCACCAATTGATTAAACAATATATATATTCAGTCAGTATATATACCACAAGATGGGCATATTTAACAGATTATACAAGGAAATCTGGTTTATTGGAGTGGATTGGTGAAGGTCAACTGTACACACTCTGACCCCTTGACCCATCTGGCAGCAGCTGTCATTGATGTTTCTTTCAGCTCCTTATTCCCATTCCCGGCCTTATCTGTCGACTCTTCCCTTCATAGACTGTAGGCACTTCTTAGACAAGGTAAGAAAAACAACCAGACGAAGGTAAAGGACTATATGGGTAAGATCTTCAGAAAATGTACAATTCCCCTTTAACAATCCTCTCAATAACCCACATTTTGGAGAAAAATAAGTTTCAAAATGCAGTTTAACATAGCATAACAGATACTATAAATCAATGCGATACCAAATATACTCAGATATACCCGGTATTCTTCATTTTTCAGCCTAATTTAGGAGAATTTTTTTAATGTGTAGAGCTACAATTGTCCATTTTTTTGAAAATCTGACCCATATGAGAAGGGTATGTGGGACTGAAGCTCGCCTTTCCCAGACATGAGAGCGAGGGATCAAGTGCCTCAATTGATGAACAGATTGCTGTTTCATTGTGGGCCAGACACTTGAAAGCCTTGACTCGAGTCTCAATGCAACAACCTGCGTCTCTTGTCAATGCTAAGAAGGATGATATCATGAGATGAGCTAGAGAAGAGATATCATAAGTTACATTATTTGCTATATTGAATTGCTTGACTGCATGGTTAAAGGTTACCTAAATATGAAATGAAAGTGTATGTTTTAATCAAATGTGTTGTCAAAACAAGACAACCACTACATATAGCAAGAAGCTGTAATATTGGAATATGTGATCCGTTTCAGGAAAATTAGTCATAAGTCGCAAAATATGGATTTTGAGATATCACCATACTAATAAGTGTTTCGTTATCATGTTTTAAGTTTGGTATTTTTTTTTTTTTTTAAATAAGTTTACAATATTTCTGAGTGGGTAATTACCAGTAAAATAAATAAATATACTCTATATCAAGGCCTTCAAAACGCAAGGACATATTTAATACAATGTCCCGAAATGTGTTAAATGGATTCATATGACTATTAGTGCTAAACCCTCTAACAATCAGAACATTTCAATAAAGAGATCTTGTGAAAAACACACTTTGATTAATATCAATTTTGCGACATGTGACTAACTTTACTGGAACACATCACATGTAGTACAAAGCTTTAAAATTGAAATTTTGAGGGTTACCTCTCTGTCTTCTAAATATGGCGGTTATTTAAAAAAAACTTTGTATCGACCTAAGAGCACTTGTGTTCTTTCTTTTGTTTTGCAAAATGACAACAATGCTTGCAGCCCACACTCGTAACGCTCTCCTAATCCATTCAAGTCTCAATGTCATTGCACATGCGCGTGGCCATCACGTACTACCGTACATTTCTCATTTGTAATTCAGGGTTTTATGGCTGCGCACTCCTCGAATTTACATAAATTAGTCTATAATGGCTGCTACAAATTAGGCCACCAGTAGAAATCAAATGGCATAAGGGTCAGATTTTTAGAAAATGTACAATTGGTAGCTCTACATATTAGGAAATTCTGCTAAATTAGACTGAAAGATGGTCAAAACTAGGTATATTTGGCTATAATTAGTATTGCCTTGATTCAAACATCTCATTGGTTATGTTGAACTGTCCTTTGAACATCATTATTCTCTTAAATTTGTGTTATTTGAGAGAATTGCTGAAGACAAATTGTACATTTTCTGGCGAATTCACCCATAAGTCGGAAACAATGCGAACCCAGCAGTAGTGGATTTGCATGGAAGTATTTTTTTTAGTTTTGGCGACAAGGCTCTGTTGCCTTTTCATATCAGAAATGCAGATGGGTACATTATCTTATTTTTTTTTCATTTTATTACATCCACAATTAAAGTACAATGAATGATGCATATTCTGAGCAAATCAGGTCAAGTATGCTCTCTACCACTGGGAACAATTGAGAAAAATGGAAATAAAACAGGTTTTTTTTTCTAAAAAGACTAAAACTTTCACAAAATGCTTACGCTGGAAATCATTCAATTTGCCATCCACAATACTATAAAGGGAACTGCTCTATGCGGTATTAGTATATGGGTCAGATTTTCAGAAAATGTACAATTAGCAGCTCTACACATTTAGGAAATTCTCCTAAATTAGGCTGAAAAATGAAGAATACCGGGTATATCTGAGTATATTTGGTATCACATTGATTTAAAGTAACAGTTCTGTTATGTTAGGTTGCATTTTGAAGCTCATTTTTGTCTTAAATGTGGGTTATTTGAGGGGATTGGTGAAGGCGAATTGTACATTTTCTGAAAATCTGACCCATATGCGCATTCTACAACCGGGAGTTCTACATCTGTGATGTGATGTAGAACTAGTTCTACATCGATGGGACTTTTGTATGACGTCACGCCGTGGACACGCTAAAAAAACAACAACATTTTATGGACGATCATTTCTCATGATTCCTCTGGTAATAATCTCTACAAATGAACAATGAAAACACCTACAGAAAGGGGAGATTCCAATCTACGAATGCATCATTTTGAATCAATGTGGATATAAATATTCCCGCATATTCGCTCAAATATGCTAATTTTTCGGCCTACTCGACCGCAGCCCTAGCCTAAAGAGCTACCAGTTGGCCCTGCGCCTGTGTTGATTGTTGTTTCCCTTGAAAGCATTAACACAAATGAACAGTGAAAATGTCTAAGAAGAGGGCTGATGGTACTCGTTCTACGTGGGCAAGGGAAATGTAGAAATCATTTTCCGGCGGAGTAATACAACACTCAGCCTTCCGCTTTGTATTGTATCACTCCGCCTCCAAACTCGTTCTACATTTCCTGCCCGCTCCGAACTCGGTTCCATAAGTGGTTATTATTCACAACATACTTCACAACATACTTTTCAACCTAACAATAAACAACATTAGTCACAGGATTTTCGCAAAAACAATATATATACACCAACGAGGGTACAGTTTTAGTTTCTCGTGACAACTTTTCTTTGTTTTCTGATGAGACAGTTCTCATCATCCTAACCATAAATTTGGCTGTAAAGTACCATTGAAACAAGGACGATGACACCTGCCTAATATGAGTGGTAGTAGCAGTGGTGCAATTGTTCTGCAGATTTTGCCTAAAACTGTGCATCATCTAAATAGTTTAACTATTTAACTTCTTATGAAGCGTTCGTTGGTCTCTGTGATTTAAAAGTACAGATATTTAATTCTAGTTTATCTGATCGGTCTATTTGTGAATCAAATTACTTAATGTTATTACATCTTAATTAATGGATCTCTATGATAGTAATATAGTACGTAAGCTGAAAATATTGTACACTTTACATGAGCTTATTTATAATAAACAAACAAACAAACAAGCTGAAGTAAATATAACACAAGTGAATGCTTTTTTGCATGACAGATGAGATAATTACACCTCATCTCAAGCCCCAAGACACTACACTCTAATCACAACAAATTAAGGCATAAATCACGAAGCAGTGAACTTGTGGGCTGAAGGTTGTGACTCAAAAACGTTTAAGTGAGACCTGAAATCAAAACAGGAAATGACCTCAGAGACGCAGTGATTCTTCCGCTCAAGGTCTCGGCACACAAAGTGCGTCCTGTCAGTCATATATCTACAACTGTCGGCACTAAAAGACTCCTGTCTCCGCCAAACTTTCCACCCATTCCCACCATACATGGGTCAGATTTTCAGAAAATGTACAATTGGTAGCTCTACATATTTAGTAATTTCTGCTAAATTCTGATAAAAAAAAACCCGATAAATTTAAAGTATATCTGAGTATATTTGGTATCGCATTGATTTAAAGTATCGTTTCTGTTATGTTAAAGTGCATTTTGAAGCTCATTTCTGTCTTAAATGTGGATTTTTTTAAAGGATTGGTGAAGGCGAATTGTACATTTTCTGAAGATCTGACCCATATAATTCCTTTCCCGCTGCCAGTGGCATTTCATTAAAAATACTGGCTGTTGCAGTTATCGTCTTCCTTCTATCTCTCTGTCAATTAACTATAATGCTTGTTTACCGGCTCCCAGGATCTTATAGTTATACCAGAGCTGTATATTATATATATGGGTCAGATCTTCAATAAATGTACAATTGGCAGCTCTACACATTTAGGAAATTCTGCTAAATTAGGCTAAAAAATGATGAACACCGGGTATATCTGAGTCTATTTTGTATCGCATTGATTTATTGTATCTGTTTTGTTATGTTAAATTGCATTTTTGAAGCTCATTCCTGTCTTAAATATGGGTTATTTGAGAACGTTGTGGAGGTGAATTGTACATTTTCTGACGATCTGACCCATATATCTATATATCGCACGTGTAGGGGCTCTCCGACAGAGCCACTATACTGTGACTAAGATTATTTTTCTCCAATTGCTCGGTGGAGGGTTTAATGGGGAGCAAATCCCACTCGCCTATTTGTTCTGCTCATTACTACTGATTCACTAATGACTAGATTGAGATAATTCCAGGAATAATTTTACAATTACTCGCTCAGTAAAACAACAAGGGGGAGAGTGGCTGGTACAGCGCAGTTGGTGAAGAGTGGGTGGGGGTGGGTGAGGTGAGATGGGGTGGGGGGGTGGGGGGTGGTGAGGTGGGGTGGGGGGCTGGGGTGGTGAGGTGGAGTGGGGGGTGGGGGATGGTGAGGGCTGCTAGAGTGCGTGTCACCATGGTAGGGGATATATTGGTCAGATTTTCAGAAAATGTACAATTCAACTTCGCCAATCTTCTCAAATAATCCAAATTTAAGACAAAAAAAAAGTTCAAAATACAGTTCAACCTAACCAAACAGATAGCTAGAATCAATGCAATGCCGAATATTCTCGAATATTGACCAAATTGCAGCCTAATTTAGTAGAATTTACTAAATGTGTACAGCTGCTAATTGTACATTTTCTGAAAATCTGACCCATATCTAAATGTAATGTGGAATATATATTTTTTTTAATCAATTTTATTTACCGAAGTTTCACAATGTGATTTGTCTCATTCGTCATTCGAAAAATGAAAAAGAAAATGTTTAAATATAAATTAACATTAAGTCACTTTTTATCATATTTGTAACAGGAGGTCATTTCATAATCGGTTGAGGAACACAATCTACATCATTATTCACCATTTTCTCACATTTTCCCCCCATAATAATACATAATATATACCATCAATCCACATCATTCAAATATAAAAGAACATTTCAAAATCCTATGTTGTTATGACGCCATATATAGAGAGAATGGGACGAGCCGGCATTAATCGAAAATTTATTGGACGAGATTCCTCCACATAAGCACGATGCCGATTGTAATCAAGTCCAATAAATTTGTTATCATTGCCGGGGAGTTCTATTCTATATTTATTATATGTGCATAAAATTTTATCATAATATACTACTTTAATTTGTAAGATATCACTGAAAAAATATCAAAGAAGTCTCAGAGACCCCCGCTGACAGCCCCACTGACAGCCCTGCTGACAGCCCCATTAGTAGGCAGTATTTAGGCCTACTAATATTGTTGGATTAGAACGTTCATATCAGGGCCATTTCTTAAGCTACAATAATAAAGCTTATATCATTTGATAGGGAATTTAATTTTCTATTTAATGGTGTGGTTTTATTATGTTTTTGTATAATTATAGTACCAGAATCACGGGTTGATTACCGATCGTGGGGATCTCCGAGGGATCTCCGCCGAGACAGCGGAAGTGCTGAGGTAATTTCAGAGCTATTTTTAGACAACTACATTTTTATAGGACACGTCCTATATGAATATTTGTATAGTACTCCACTTATAGCACCTCTCATATAGCATGTGCGTATAATAAATTATTATATACACATACCAGGCATTTTCTTTTGTTTTCATGTCATACTTATTGAAATATAGAAAATGGATGACTCAGTTTAGGCCCAAAGATGAGAGAGTCCCTTACGATTATTGTACATATAAAAACAGATACTGCTGAATAGGGGATTTGCATAGCCGCCATTTTGATTCCTGATGCGTCATGGGACTAATGGTACAGTGTAAACTCTATAGAAAACATGCCATGTTCAGCATGGACTATTTATCAATGCTCTAATGTTAATATTCATGTGTTATACATGTTCCCATAACACATGTCCCTATCTTTCCCATCATACATTTGGTTTTCAATACTCATTTATGCAAACTCTGATATTGGTGAAAACATTCTTGCAATTTTCGGTACAAGTTTTCCAAATATTTATATTTGAGATTTCAAGAGAATGCATCCTAGGATGCACTGCAATAGACATTGCGCAGTGGCACATGCAACTCCCCTTTTGAAATAGATGGGTAAGATTTTCAGAATATATACAATTGGCAGATGTACTCATTTAGTAAATTCTGCTAAATTAGGCTGCAATTTGGTCAATACTAGCTAAATTCGAGTATATTCAGCATTGCATTGATTCTAGCAATCTGTTTGGTTAGGTTGAACTGTATTTTGAACTTTATTTTCGTCTGAAATTTGGGTTATTCGAGAAGATTGGCGAAGTTGAATTGTACATTTTCTGAAAGTCTGACTCAGATACTGCTGACATTATATCAGAAATTCTATCTGTAGGACCTTCATGGATTTGGATCCCTGTATCAAATCACATTTCTTAAGACTGGATAGATTGCTGACAATGAAATAACAACTGAAAACTGTAACTGTTTATAAATTCTTTTTAACAGATTTTAAGAGTTGTAGTTGTAAACAACTTTATTCTTTTACAAAAATTAATGCACTGACCCCCAATAAGTCAAGCGTAGCCTCTAAGGGTCAGATTTTCGGAAAATGCACAATTGGCAGCTCTACAAATTTAGGAAATCTTGCTAAATTAGGCTAAAAAATGATGATTATCGGGTATATATGAGTATATTTGGTGTCGTGTTGATTTATAGTATCTGTTTTCCTATGTTAAGCTGCATTTTGAAGCTAGTTTATGCCTTAAGTTTTGGTTATTTGAGAGAATTAGAGAAGGCGAATTGTACATTTTTTTAAAATCTGACCCATAACTTTAACGGCCTAGTATCTACTTGACCTCCTATGGTCATAGAAGGCTCAAGAGGTGTGTTTCCAAACTGAAATAATAATGCTTTAACACCTTCTCCTCCTTCAGTAACCCTCGCGACACCAGCAAACTCTCCAGTCCCCCACCACTCTGTAATAACACCCTTTATGCCTCTCTCCTCCTCCCATCACCACCTAGCCTATAATAAAGCACACTCCAACATCACCACTTGACAAAAGCTCCTCTAACATTCATCCACTTCGACCTCTGACATACGCCTATACGGGTCAGATTTTCAGAAACTGTACAATTGGCAGCTGTACACATTTAGTAAATTCTGCTAAATTAGGCTGCAATTTGGTCAATACAAGGTAAATTCGAGTATATTTGGTATTGCATTAATTCTAGCAATCTGTTTGGTTAGGTTGAACTGTCTTTTGAAGTTTATTTTAGTCTGAAATTTGGGTTATTTGAGAAGATTGGTGATGTTGAATCGTACATTTTCTGAAGGTCTGACCCATTTTTGTCACAATAAAATACAGGCTGTGGATAGCCGGAGGTGGCGACTACTTGGTCACCCTTTTTACTACAGGAATTTTAGGCGTCAATACTTTGTTTCGTCACTTGGGACCGCTTGTCTGTGGTCTCTGATCTACAGACTGTAATATCCCGATCTTTTCACCCCAACTCATGTGCCCCCACGCTTTTCCTGCCTCCCACCCCATTCAACCCCACTTTTATACGCCCCCTCTTCTAAGGATCGAGTGCACGGTCATTGTTCCTTGTTGGTAGAGGATGTATGTTTGTAGCATCTTTTTCAGATTTCCTTCTTTTTGCTGGTTCTCTCTCGGATTTGATTTTGTTTTATTAGATGCATTTTTATTCAGAAACAAAGACATTATAAGTATCACTGATGCTATTCTCAGAATTGCCCGATATTACAATACATTTTTATGTTTTTAAGTTTATTAATGCATACTTTGATTATTGACATTACAGAAGTAGTAAGATATATAATAAAATCGAAGAGGATAAGAAAATAAAGGAAAAATAGTAATTAATGACAACATTTAACATGGGACATACAAATAACTGTCAATTTGAGACAACTATGTAACAAGGAAACATTATTCAGTACTGCAGGGGTGAGGCCTAAGCAGTGTGAGTAAATCAAGGTTAAAACACTTCTAAAAACATAAGTATCGCATCATGCTCTTACAATGAGCCGTTCGGTATTTCATCGTAATGTATCAGAAAAAATGATAGTAAACATCTGTCGCTGCCGTTTTTCTTTTGAAACTTTCCTGAAGCGTTCCTGGTATGTGTTTTTTTATTTGATATTTTTAAACAGCACATCTTCTGTAATAACGACAGTTGAGTTATCAACAAACAAGTATATTGTACAATGAAGTTCTAATAATCAGTTCTAAAGTGAAATAGCTTCGGACCGTGACCAATAAATTCATCTTTTTTAAACTCAAACTAGGCCCAAACGTGAGAGAGTCCCTTCAACTGGAGGGAAAGCCATTATTATCTGATCTTAGGGTTTGGACTTAGTGCTCAGGAAATGTACTATCGACAGTTCTACACATTTAGTATTAGTTGTACTAATTCAGACTGGCATATGGTAACTACAAGGAATATCCAAGTCAAACAATCTGTTTGGTTATGTTGAACTGTATTTTGAAACTAATTTATGTCTGGAATCTGGGTTATTTGAGAGGATTGGCGAAAGCAAATTATACATTTTCTGGTGATTTCAATTGTATACATCTGGAGTGCAATAACATTTCTGGGAAAGAATTCACTTTCCTCTTGTTATCCGCAGTTTGTTTAAGGTCGACTCGAGTGCCTGATGTGATCTTGAGTGGCATTGTTTAACAATGTCCCATTATGACGTCATAATTATATTCAGGTTCCTGCCTCAAAGTCAATGTTCCGTATGATCCGATTTGAAGATGTTTTATTTGTCAAAATTCTCGTATGGATTTATTTTGTCCATGCTTTGGTTTGTTGCCCTGATATTATTATTATAGCACCAGCATTACATTACCATTCTTGTATAATTCAATTATGTTGCTGTAGCGCTTCATTAACTTTATCTTGTATTGCAGCAGCTGGCTGCGGTAAGCTCTGCGGTAAGCTCTGCGGTAAGCTCTGGGGTAAGCCTTGCGATGGTTTGTGCTGGTTCTGTAGGTGGAGAGGAATGACGAGGTCCTGCCTGTTCACTGGCCATGCAGGCAGGACCTCACCACTTCTCACCATCACAGCACCATCGCAATTAAGGCTTACTGCAGAGCTTACCGCAGAGCTTACCGCAGTCAGTGGAGGCCACCCTTTTATCTGCATTGTTTTTATTTTTCCCTACGGACCACTCTTCAGGCCTAATGTTCTCACGCCCATTGTACAATGGGGTGGAATGTGCAGCGAGCCCCTCCCTCATTACTTCTAGCATTCCCCCTTCTGGATCTGCCCCTGTATTGAGTTTCCCTTAACATTGTTTTACAGCAGGATCAATCCATTCACCATAGCCCTGTCCCTATGGATCCCCATCTTGGCCTTCTCTCCTCTACTCCCACTCCTCACCCTGCCCCTCCCACATAAACAGCCCTACAAACAGCTCCCTCCGACACTCTTAAACATGAACGTTCCCTGCACAAACACAGCCGATTTGCCTCCCGATTGTCCCCCGATTTGGGTCTCCTGATAAATCCTATGATCTCATTTCAATTACTTGTTTATGTTTTTAAAATGAAATAAACTAGGATTGGAAATGAAATATTAGGATTCATCGGAAGACCCAAATCGGGAGGCAAATCGGCTGTGTGTGGGTAGGGTTTAAGTTCCCTGGTGTTCCCTGGTGTTCCCTAAATTTCAGGTGACTGATAAGATGGATAGATAGATATAGATAGATAGGTAGATAGATAGATAGATAAATTATCAATTTCAGAGTTCCACCGAACTCCCTTTACTTCCATAGAGAAAAATTGTGTATACAGAAAAATAATACATTCTGTCATTCCATTTGTATACAACAAACCTCTATGTGAATTCATATATTCTTAAAAGTTATCCCATATTACACTGAACATGGTTGTGAATCATTTAATATAATGGTTGAAAGAGTATGGATATCGCTTCAATTTTAATACTTTAATATAATTGCAAGTTATACAGGTAAATACCAAACTAATACCTTAAACCTTCATATGTTTGTTCAGTAAGCGTTCATGGTTTCATCTCCCATCACACACACACACATTAGCGATTTCACCAGCTATTAACGATTTGGGTACGAGTGTCAAATCGCCAGTGAAATCGTGACTTCTGACCCTAGTACATTAGCGATTTTAATGGTGTTTGGATAAGAGAACTCTACCAGGCTGTCCACACACTGTTGAATTGTCGCTAACAAACCTCGAAATCGTCGAATTTAGGAGATAATGGGAAAATCGCTGGTCAAATCGTTAATGTGTGTGTGGACCTTTATCCGCGATTCGGTCACTACTATATTAGTGAGGATAATCTAACACAACTCACCAATAAAATCGCCATTAAATGAGTGGTCGCTGGTTAAGAACGAAACGTAAGCTGTTATCAAACATGAAACACCTTGAGCCCACTGCCATAAGAAATCTACACATAAATTCCATTAAAAGAAATATAAAAACATATTTGCTTATTAATCAAACAAAACGATATAACATAACCCTCACCCGGTCTACCCGTCAACCCCACGATCCTAAATGTCCAATTTCATTACAAATCACCATCACCAATTGATTTTCTTCTTTTTTCACTTATTTGTACACATTCAATAGGGGATTTGCATGTGCCACTGCGCATGTCTGTCATAGTGCATCTTGGGATGGATTCTGTTGAAATCTGACATACAAATATTTAGCAACATTTGTTTTGAAAAATACAAGAATGTTTTCACCAATATCACAGTTTGTATAAATGCTTCATGAAAACCAAGTGCATGATGGGAAAGATGGAGGCTTGTGTTTTGGAAACATGTATAACACATGAATATTGACATTAGAGCATTGATAAATATTCCATGTTGAACATGGCACGTTTTCTATAGATTTTACACTGTACCATCAATCCCATAATTCCATGCGAATCAAGATCCAAAAGGGCGGCTATGCAAATCCCCTATGAAGGCAGGCGATGGGAAGAACATCACTGTGACGAAACAGTTTGGATTTTTCCTGCAACAAATTCTTAAAAAAACACACACAAAAAACAACCAGGAACCACTTTATTTAGGAGTGTGCAGTCTTTTGCAGGGGGCAGTGGGTTGTGCGATGATGAGGACGGACAGCTCCAATCATCAACATTTTCTGACTCACCCATTGTACTTTCTGCCAACTAGAAACAATTTTCTAATCTTCAACTAACACTACTGCATGGTACTTGGCGAATGGACTGGGCCGCGCCTCCTTCACTGCCTATTTCCATTCTTTAATTTTCCGATGGCAAACAGTGAAGACAAATTGTCTGAAAGCCTGTCGATCGTCGTCTTCGCCCCTTCCCACGCTAGCACAGGGTCAAGAGAGATTTCGCAAGAGGGTGTTTTCTTCGATAATATTGATATTGTTGTGCAGAAATTAGAGCTATGGTTTCTCTAATAGTGAGCACTTGGGAAATCCATTTCATTAAAGATTGAAGTTTGGAGACAATCAACTTCAACTCATTCAAGTTCATAGAAAATAGAGTTTGTCAAGTATTGATGTGCTGAAAGGAAATGAGCTGAGAGTTAAAACTTATTTTCACAATGATAAGATTTCTGTATAGATATATAGAAAAAGCTGTATTTAAAGATGATTTCTTAGTTAACGTCGGTCAAAATCTCAATATGTTCTGCTTTTTGTCCTCTTTTTTTCCAAACGATCAAAAAGTCATTTGACCACAATTTTGGACGATTTTGTCCAGTTATTTTAGCTACAGGGCTTTTTAAAAATGTCCTCATTTGTATTAGGAGGACATGTCCCTGTTTGTCATCAAAGATTTTAACTTGAAGTATTACCGAAGTACATACTCTTGAAAATATGTGTCAGATTTTCAGAAAATGTACAATTTGCTGCTGTACATATTTGGTAAATTCTGCTAAATTAGGCTGCAATTTGGCCAATACTTGGTAAATTCAAGTATATGTGTCATCGCGTCGGAAATTTGGGTTATTTGAGAAGATTGGCGTTTCTGAAAATCTGACCCACATAAGAGAGGTGTAGAGACTTTTCATCAAACACAATCAAACATGGAATATAGAAGTGATTCTTAGATTTCCTAAATGGGTCAGATTTTCAGAAAATGTACAATTGTCAATCAATCAATGTATATATAATGCTTTATTTCCGGACTTTCAATAACAGCAATACATTTTTTACCGAAAAAGGGGTGCCTCTCTTTTATGAAACCATAGGTCTTCCTGAGAGCCAATCTGAGAATCTTGACAATTGGCAGCTGTAAACATTAAGTAAATTTTGCTAAATTAGGCTGCAGTTTGGCCAATACTAGGTAAATTCGAGAATATTCGGCATTGCATCAATTCTAGCAATCTGTTTGGTTAGGTTGAACTGTATTTTAAACTTTATTTTCATCTGAAATTTGGGTTATTGAAGAAGATTGGCGAAGTTGAATTGTACATTTTCTGAAAATCTGACCCAAATGTCAACATCGTTGGAATCCACTTAATCTCATCTTTCCAAATATAATGTTATCTCAAAAACTCTTTTTTCTACTTTCTGTGACACATCACATATTTCCTTCACGGACAAAAATCTTTCTTTAATATTTGTGATGGGTTTCAGAAAAATGCGTCATAAGTCGCAAAAAATAGATTTTGAGATACCATTATATCTGAAAAGACGAGATCAAGCCGATTTCAATGGTGGTAAACATTAAAGACATTAAAGAAGTATTTCTATGTTTTAAGTTTGATATTTTTATTCTGAAAAAAAAAAGCTTTAATATTTTTGGGTGAACAGTTACTAGTAAAGTAGGTGAATGTATTTCATAGGATGATCTTAGAAATGCATGAATATATTTAATACACTATCCTGAAATATGGTCCATTTGTCCATAAGACCTATCTGACTAGATACGTCAAAGATGAAAACATTCCAAAAAGGAGATCTTGTGAATAAATGACTTTTAAAAATATGAATTTTGCGAGTTATGACTCATTTTCCTGAGACACATCCCATTTATTGGAGGCTCTGCGCCCTCCAGTAACTACATGCACCCGCTTCGGCACCAAAATCAACACCTCACTTTACTTTAAACTGTACCAGAGTCCATTGGTTTATCATAAATCACAATAGACCCACTGAGATCCTAATTTAAAATGGGAATAGCTTGTCATTCAATACACATATGGGTCAGATTTTTAGAAAATGTACAATTAGCAGCTGTACACATTTAGTAAATTCTGCTAAAATAGACTGCAATTTGGCAAATACTAGGTAAATTCGAGTATATTCGGCATTGCATTGATTCTAGCAATGTGTTTGTTTAGGTTGAACTGTATTTTGAACTTTATTTTCGTCTTAAATTTGGGTTATTTGAGAGGATTGGTGAAGGTGAATTGTACATTTTCTGAAAATCTGACCCATATATAACCTGTGTCTTTTTATCTAGAACATTCTCGGGTAGCTTCCATATTCTCCTTGAGTAACAAAATCACTTTCATTTCTCGAGGGCGCAAACTCATTTACTATTAGAGCCTACCGTACGCCACGCGTTCGATTGCTCAAACTTCTTGCCTCCCTGCCCTCGGAGGCTTGATTAAAATCGAACCAGCCGTTATCCCTCGGTCATTAATCACCTTAGGAGAACCCAAAACTTCTTTTCCCTTTAAGGGTCAGATTTTCAGAAAATGTACAATTGGTACCTGTACACATTAAGAAACTTTGCTAAATTAGGATAAAAAATGAAGAATACCGGGTATATCTGAGTATATTTTGTTTTGCGTTGTTTTTTGTTGTTTGGTCTTTCTATGTTAAACTGCATTTTGAAGCTCATAATTGTTTTAAATGTGGGTTATTTGAGAGAATTAGTGAAGGAGAATTGTACAATTTCTGAAGATCTGACCTTTAAGCTATCCAATATCAGGCTAGGCAGAGGCATATAGAGATGTTCCCTACCGACTTGTCATTAGCATGGGGCTAGGATCTTATTCCATATACCCTACTTACATGATAGGCAAAGGTGCTTTGGCGAAATGGCTAACTGTATATCAAGAGACTTGTTCCACACTCACAGCGGGAAAACTATCAAAATATCTATCTGAGTTGACCGTGTATGTCAATGTGTTTGAATGTAAAGAGGAGGCAGGGGAGGCAATACATAGGCATAACTGCGGAAAAAGTGGTCCCATTGCTTGATTCCCAATTAGACCTCGCTTGGAAGTGAGTGAGAGTAGTATAGGAAGATGGGGGCGAATCGCGGGCTCCGGAATCAGCGGTGCAATCCTATGGGGGACGGCATATCCAACCTCAACCTTGCGGCCATAAATTGGCTCCTTGGCCGTGCGAACTGGCACTGGATATTCTGGTCCATCGGGCTGTGAATGTTAAGTATTAGGATAGAGGAGGCTGGGGATGGCGGTGGCGGAAGATGGGCCAGAGGAGCGAAGGGGTGACATTTTCCGAAAATGTACAATTCAACTTCTCCAACAGTCTCAAATAATCCAAATCGAATAGAAAAATTACGTTCAAAATGCAGTTTAAAATTAAGAAAGAGATACTTTTAATCAATACAATGCCAAAGATTCTTGGATATGCATAGCATTTGAAACATTCCAGTCTAATTTAGCAGAAGTTACAGAATTTGGAGAGCTGATGATTGTACATTTTCTGAAAATCTGACTCAGCAGGAGCAGGAGCAAGAGAAAGTGAAGATGATGGAGGTAGAACTGATGAGGAAGAAAAGAGATAAGAGAGAGAAAAAAGAGAGAATAAAAGGAGAAAGAGAAGGACGAGAGGGAAGGGATGGGACATACAGTCTACGCCCAAAGTTGAGGGAGTCCCTTCAAATGAAGGCAAAGCCGCTCGCCTCAAACTGCAAATGGCCATTATAATTTCATTAAGACCGCAACATATCATTATATTTCCATTTAAACGCTGAGTCCTAGGCCAGGAAACCGATTAGCGAAGTAGACTGACATACCATTCTTATCTGATCGGAGGGTTTGGAAAAGGAGTTTGGTTTAGAGTGGAAAAGGAGGCGGAAGGGATGGAGGTAAATAGGTAGGAGGGAGTAGGAAAATTTATAATAGAAATAATAGCAATTATTTATTAATAACTTGAACAGAATGATTCTGAGCATCTGGCATGTGACAGGAATTCCAAAGTAAACATTTCCACAAAGAGATCTTATGGATAAAATACATCGAAAATTATCCATTTTGCGACTTGTCATTAATTTTCCTGAAACAAATCAGATATAAGAGGGTTGCCAATATTCCCCCTTCTCCTTTTGTCTTGAGATTACATGGGTCAGATTTTCAGAAAATGTACAATGCAACTTCGGCCAATCGTCTCAAATAACCCAAATTTCAGACGAAAATACAGTTCAAAATACAGTTCAACCTAACCAAACACATTGCTAGAATCAATGCAATGCCGACTATACTCGAATTTACCTAGTATTGACCAAATCTTGTGTAGAGCTATCTAAGCCTAATTTTCTAAATGTGTACAATTGTACATTATCTGGAAATCTGACCCATATAGGGTTGCCAATATTCCACCTTCTCTTTTTGTCTGGAGATTATAATACTGGACATGATGACATGATGGACGTTCTCTACAATCTCATCTCCTCAGTCATCCAACTCTTCCATCTCCTTCTCCTCTACCCTAACCTCAACCTCGCAGCGATATTGATCAAACCAGGCAGAATGCAGGCAGGGAAGGACTATCATTATACATGTATTTACACCGATCCCTTCTTTTTTTAATATCTTACAATAGTGTTTTTAATAAAAGGTATACTTATTTTTTCGAAGAATAATATAAGTCTAAGAGAAAGAGCTTTAAGACCCCTTTTTTTATATTTAGTTTGCAATCTTATACATTTCCTTGAAGATTTCTGTTGGGATAACATGGAGAGGTGACGATATGACCCAGATCAAATTAAACCAATTTCGAATTATTGTAATTTTGAATTAAAATTTTAAATTTCTATTAACTTTTTATTTCATGTATGTAGTACTAACTTACTCTAGCAATGTACTCAGTCTAGGCCCAGATTTGATAAGAGTCCCACTAAACTGAGGGAAAGCCTCTCGCTCGAAACCACAAAATGCCATTAGAATATCATTAGGACGCCTACTCCTGGACTGGGAAAGCCATTAGCGCAGTAGGCGTCCATTCTTATCAGATCTGCGCCCCCACCCCACCCACCCGACACACTTCGTTACTCAGGTAAGTCTACCTCCCCAGAAACATACACTTGGCTTCCCATAGAGTGAGAGAC
This sequence comes from Sthenelais limicola, assembly GCA_942159475.1. Lineage (NCBI taxonomy): Eukaryota > Metazoa > Annelida > Polychaeta > Phyllodocida > Sigalionidae > Sthenelais > Sthenelais limicola. Next base: position 37,122,197 of record OW804095.1, read on the forward strand.
CGCTAAGTCTACCTCCCCAGAAACAGAAACATACTGTAAACGTATTAATGTTCGCGCAGTATTTATTTTCGCTATTTTCGAGCACCCACCTTTGTGCGCGAAAATAAATCCTGCGCGAAAGGTATAATTATTGCATAAACAATGTGTGAGATTTCCTTGCTGCGCGAATTTAAATACCCGCGAAAAGGTGTCAAAGTACTTAGTGCGCGAAAAATTATCTGCGCGAAAATAAATACGTTTACTATGGAAAGCGGGACCCATACATATCAATTTTTCGGCGGAATGCCGCCGAAAATTAATTGCGGCCGAAAAATAATTTTTGCGGCCGAAAAATTATTTTTGTGGCCGAAAAAATTATTTCATCTGCCGCAAAATTTATTTTTTCGGCCGCAAAAATTATTTTTTCGGCCGCCGGAATTATTTCCGAATTTATTTATTTATTTCTTTGGCCACCTGTCCTAAAATCTTATGATTAGTGAGCCATTATTTGTACCTCTATTTGCAATTTGTTGGGACAATAGTTAAATGTACTCTATAGGATGAGAAGTATGGAGATATATTTAATACATGATACATGAGATTTGGTACATGTATCCATACGACTTAGAGTATGAAATGAGAGATCCAGCAAGATTAATAGTAGGTAATTGTCTCTTTCCTCTATGTCTCTTATATTGCAAATCTATCCTCTCATCTACCCCCTCTCTCCTCTCTCTCTCCCCTCCCTCTCTGCCTGACTTTCTCTCTCTCAATCCTTCTATCTCTCTCAACCAATATATTTCTCTATTAATGTAATGCTTATAAATCATCCCTTTTGCTGCATCCAACATTGCCACATACATATAATCCACACATATACATACATGTGTAGGTACATACATAGGCGAAAAACCTAGGAAAAATGGCCGACCAAACACTGAACAGAGAAGAGAAGAGAAGGTCCAAGAAATACATTTCGGCGACTTTATTCAGTCTGACAGTGCCTTTGAAATGGAATCGGTGGCTCTACATGCATAAAATGCCTAAAAACGGACCTACATGCACATACCATAGCGATATACATACCCGTATACACACCATACGTACTCAGGTAAGTCTACCTCCCCAGAAACATACACTTGGCTTCCCATAGAGTGAGAGACCGCTAAGTCTACCTCCCCAGAAACAGAAACATACCCATAGAGTTACCGCCTGGCAACACAGGTAGACTGACATCTTATGGGCGGTCTCTACTGGAAGCGGTAAGCTCTGCGGTAAGCTCTGCGGTAAGCTCTGCGGTAAGCTCTGCGGTAAGCTCTGCGGTAAGCTCTGCGGTAAGCTCTGAGACCGCTCTTTACTAAACGCCACTGTTCCTCCACCAATGAGAGGATAGGACCATACAACAAAGGGGAAAACCCCATATAAGGGTAAGATTTTCAGAAAATGTACAATTCACCTTCACCAATTTGAAATACAAACAAAACAAAAGTGTATTATAACTGACAATGTACAATGTACATGCCTTATTGTAATATCTTTGTATTGTCTGATGATTGCTGTATAAACATCCTAAATAAATAACAAATATATCACGTTTCATTCTTTAATCTACCGTCTTCTTAATGTATTGCTGTATATGTCAGTTCTTAAACCGCTTTGATTAATCAAAATACCGCTTCAGACCACTTGACATTCATTTGAATAAAATGTGAGTAATATAACATTTTAGAGATAATTGGACAACTTTCTTCATGAAATAAATATATACATTATAATAATGATTCTCAGAGCAACGATAACAATCTAAAGTCTCTCTACTTTTTTTCCGTTCTTTTCCAACTCATCTGAAAGTCATCTGAAATGAATAAACAATTTTCAAATCAAATCAAAGTCATGAGACCAAAATAACAGAGGATTTCCCCTTACTACTTCTGCTGCAGAGCTTCTTAAATGTCCACTTTTATATTTCGGTGGCCCACCCAAATCCTTTGCTGCAGTGGTTTCACTTATCATCGCTCACCGTAATTCGTTGTCTGTCGGCCGATTTCGAGTTCAAGTTATCATATAAACGTATAAGGGTCAGATTTTCAGAAAATGTACAATTCGCCTTCACCAATCTTCTCAAATAATCCAAATTTTAGACGAAAATAGAGTTCAAAATACAGTCCAACCTAACCAAACAGATTGCTAGAATCAATGCAATGCCGAATATACCCGAATTTACCTAGTATTGACAAAAATACAGTCTAATTTAGCAGAATTTACTAAATGTGTACAGCTGCAAATTGTACATTTTCTGAAGATGTGACCCATAACAGCAGTACAATATTGATACTTTCAGTTCTATAGGTCAAACAATTAACTCATTTGGCACATGTCTTTGTCCCAGCAGCCTTGTACAAATGATACATGTTATCATGTCCAAATGCATGATGGGATGCATGATATGCATGACATATGTAGGCCTATATAGATGTACTTTGGTTGACTGATGATATTCCATGCTGAACCTATATACAGAGAGCATTTCATATATTTTACCCTGAGATACAACACCCATAATTCCATGCGAATCAAGAATCAAGATGGCGTCCATGGAGTTCCCCTATTGCCCCATTAACACATAACGGATAAATTCTGAATGTAGGCAACGTCGGAGTGGGAGAAATGAGAATTAGTGGAGGGCGGGATAAAGAATAAGTTGCCCCCTAAGAAGAACAATACCAGGCACCTCCCCCATCCGCCATTCTCCTGCTGCTCTCCCCCTCTCCTCCCGCCTCACAGTCCCCCTCCTTCTCCTGCCCCTCTCCTCCTTCTCTCCCTCCCCTCCTCCCCCTCCTGTCCTCCTTCTTCTCCTCCCCCTGTCCCATCTACCGGTCCCCCTCCCCTGTCCTCTCCTCCTTCTCCCCCTCCTCTTCTCCTCCTTCTCCCCCTCCTCTTCTCCTCCTTCTCCCCCTCCTCCCCTCCTCCTTCTCCCCCTCCCCTCCCCGTCCACCTTCTCCCCATTCTCCTCCTCTCCTACTTCTTCCCCTCCCCTCCCCCTCCTCCTTCTCCCCCTCCTCCTCCCCCCTCCTCCTTTCCCCCTCCTCCTCTTCTCCTCCTTCTTCCCCTCCACTCCCCTCCTACTGGTCCCCCTTCCCCCTCCTCCTTCTCCCCCTCCTCCCCTCCTCCTTCTCCCCCTCCCCTCCCCCGTCCACCTTCTCCTCATTCTCCTCCTCTCCTACTTCTTCCCCTCCCCTCCCCCTCCTCCTCTCCCCCTCCTCCTTCTCCCCTGCCCCTCCTTCTCCCCCTCCTCTCCTCCATCTCCCCCTCCCCCTCCCCCTCCTCCTCCCTCCTCCTCCTCCCCTCCTCCTTTTCCCCTCCTCCTCTCCCCTCTTCCTTTCCCCCTCCTCCTTTCCCCCTCCTCCTCTTCTCCTCCTTCTCCCCCTCCACTCCCCTCCTACTGGTCCCCCTCCCCCCTCCTCCTTCTCCCCCTCCTCCCCTCCTCCTTCTCCCCCTCCTCCCCTCCTCCTTCTCCCCCTCCCCTCCCCGTCCACCTTCTTCTCATTCTCCTCCTCCCCTACTTCTTCCCCTCCCCTCCCCCTCCTCCTTTTCTGCCTCCTCCTCTCCTCCTTCTCCCCCTCCTCCTTTTCCCCCTCCCCCTCATCCCCCTCCTCTGTCTCCCCCTCCTCCTCCTCCTCTCCTCCTCCTCCCCTCCTCCTCCTCCTCCCCCTCCTCCTCCTCTCCTCCTTCTCCCCCTCCCCTCCTACTGGTCCCCCTCCTCTCCCCCTCCTCCCTCTCCTCTGTCTCCCCCTCCTCCTCCTCTCTCCTCCTCCTCCTCCCCCTCCTCCTCCTCCTCCCCTCCTCTTCTCCTCCTTCTCCCCCCTCCTCCTCCTCCCCTCCTCCCCTCCTCCCCTCCTCCTCCTCCCCCTCCTCCTCCTCCTCCCCTCCTCCTCTCCTCCTCCTCCCCCCTTCCACCTCCTCCACACAATCTACGCACGCATTCAACCAATCAAAACCTCAGAAATAGGAAGGCATGTTTAGAGGAGATGGAGATGGTGGTGGTAGTGGCGGTGGTGGAGGAGGAGGAGAAAGGACGACTCCTTGAATCAATTTGTCTTTGTTTCTTCGCTCTTCCTGACGACGCGATAAAATCTAGAGAAATGATAATCTATTAATTGCTGGATTCCAGTCGAGACTGGGTTGGCTTTCCCAGTCTAATGGATCTTGGAAGAGTTTGAATGGGACCTGGCTGTTTGGCGGATCCCAGCGCCATAACAAGTTAAATCATCACAAATCCTTCTCTCCTTTTCTAATTAGGGGTTGCGGTGTGGATGGGAGGAAACTGATGAATAGACGACTTGGATTGATACCCATGTTAATCCTTATTTGCCACATATTGTCAGAATTTCCTTTGTATAGTTAGTTCTTAATCAGGTAAAATGAATCGTGGCCATTTTGAAAAAGAAAACAACCCTTGGGGACTTCTGATACAGATTTTAAATTGTTTTTTCCCGCTTCTTTCCAACCCATCTAAAATTCATTCATTTGACCAAAATTTGGGAGAATTTTTGTTGTATTTATTGTTGTTGCAGACTTCATAAAGTTTATATTTCAGAGAACAGCCGAAAACCACTCCTGCGGTGACTTCTCTTATTATCGCTAACCGCCGATAAATAAGATTTGCATAAATATAGAATAGTAGCGAAATATTAATAACTTCAGTCCTATAAGAGTCTATCTAGGCTTTATGCAGTGACTCGACTATGGGAAAAACGGCAAAAAACGGCTGCGACGAATTTTTTGCTACAAAATATCTAATCAAGTTCGATATTTTGCAATTGTTGGCAACAAATAAATGTGTTGCCGACAACCTATTTTACCCCTCTTCCACTAGTGATTTGTGTGCGCCTAATTTTTAGTCATGTTGGCGACGAATTTTGCCTGTCGGCGCCGTTTTTTACCTATATTGGAATCGCCCTATTAGAGATTAGATAAGAATGGTATTAACATATATATCAGTTAATGAACGCCTACTGCGCTAATGGCTTTCCCGCCCCTGGAGTAGGCGTCCAAATGGCACTTTGCGGTTTGGAGAGAGAGGCTTTCCCTCAGCTTGGAGTGATTTTCTCAACTCTTAGCCTAGCCTGATAAGTCATTATATGAGTAAATTTGTTGAGATGTTTTTGTTGTAATTGTAGCAGAGAGTGCAGCTTTAATGACATTTTGGCATAAATCGCAAAAGGATACTTTCGCGTCTTAACTTGAAGTAAACGGCCTCTCCTCTTTTTGCTATTAACCCATCAACTATTTTGAAATATAGGGCATAAGTGACAGGAAGTGGGCTCAAGTGCTTCAAAGCGCATCCGGTTCTACCCAGAAAGAGGTACACACGTAAGTGGGCCAGATTTTCAGAAAATGCACAATTCGCCTTCACCAAACTCCTCAAATAACTCATATTTAAGACAAAAATGAGCTTCAAAATGCAGTTTAACATAACAGAACTGATACTATAAATCAACGCGACACCAAATAATATACTCAGATATACCCGATATTCTCCATTTTTCAGCCTAAATTAGGAGAATTTCCTAAATGTATATAGAGCTGCCAATTGTACATTTTTTTTGAAAATCTGACCCGTATACTTGAAGGCATAGGCGTAGGCGTCAGTCCCGTAACGCCAAAGTGTGTGGCTTATAACTGCGTATTAATTCTTTGTAAAGTGAAGATTTATTGTTAACCGCAGTCCCTGTGCATGAACACAGAATCACTTGAGGTAACGGCTGGAAGACCTGGATTTTAACCAGAAGCCTTGTTACCCATTTGTCCATCTCATGATCTGAAGCTCTCTCTCCTCTTTTTCCTCTTTCTTCTCTCTCTCCTTTCTCTCCTCTCTCTCTCTCTCTCTCCTCTCCTCTCTCGTTCCTCTTTTTCCTCTCGTTCCTTCTCCTCCTTTCTCTCCTCTCTCCCTCCTCTCTACCCCTCTCTCCTCTCTCCTCTTTCTCCTCTCTCTCCTTTCTCTCTCCTCTCTCTCTCCTCTCTCTCCTCTCTCTCCTCTCTCTCCTCTCTCTCCTTTCTCTCCCTTCTTTCCCTCTCTCTCCTTTCCCTCCCTTCTCTCCTCTCTCTCCTCTCATTCCTCCTTCTCCTCTCTCTCCTCTCTCTCTCCTTTCTCTCTCCTCTCTCTCTCCTTTCTCTCTCCTCTCTGTCCTTTCTCTCCTCTCTCTCCTCTCGTTCCTCTTTCTCCTCTCATTCCTCCTTCACCTCTCTCTCCTCTCTCTCCTTTCTCTCCCTTCTTTCCCTCTCTCTCCTTTCCCTCCTTTATTCCTATGCGGTTCCTTTTACCATGTCATATGCTATATGGGTGAAGTTTCGAGAAAATGTACAATTCAACTTCACCAATCCTCTCAAGAAACCCAAATTTCAGACGAAAATAAAGTTCAAAATACAGTTCAACCTAACCAAACAGATTGCTAGAATCACTGCAATGCTGAATATACTCGAATGTACCTAGTATTGACCAAATTGCTGTCAATTGTACATTTTCTGAAAATCTTACCCATATTATACATTAAACCAGAGTAATTACACGCTTTACTTGTTCCTGTAGTTTTTGCTTCTCCTCCCCAATGGTTACCAAGGGTCATTATGTTACGTAATAATACGTAACGCCCGGACCTCCCTATGGGGCAGTGACTTTAATTACATATCTTTTATTTGTTCCAAAGGTTTGTCAAAAGGATAATTTAATCAGTCTTTACAAAAAAATTGAAATGAATTGAAGAGTGTGTGTGTAAGGTATACACTAAAAGAGAAGAGATAAAATGTAAAGAAAAACCCTTCTCTGGGAGAAAGAGCTACTTTTGGAATGTTTAATATATATAGATACATAGGATCCACCCTTTTGGAATATTTGTATCAGACACAACGCTGGGGGTTGGTTTTTTACTCTATAAAATTGTCTAAGATTATTTAAATATCATTCTATCTGGTTACTATTGTAAAATGCCTAATGTGCAAGGCTCTTAACAATGTTCTTATTCATAATGATTCGCTTTGATATATATATAGATAATATCTGATAAATGTCATGACATTTTGTTACCTTTTTGTAAATTCACCAGCAAATTCTGAGAATAGTGTAACTGTTACATAATGTTTAATTGCTGAATAAAAATCTTAAATACAACAACTACTATTGGTAAACACATCTCGAAAAATCTTACACAATTTAAAACAGATTCCACCAAGCCTTCTCTAGCAAATATTACCTCTCGATATCGCTTAATAATACAATTCAGCAATTGCCTATAGCACGTCCTATGAGGGTAAGATTTTCAGAAAATGTACAATTCAACTTCGCCAATCTTCTCAGATAACCCACATTTCAGCCGAAAATAAACTTCAAAATACAGTTCAACCTAACCAACCAGATTACTAGTGTCAATGCAATGCCGAATATACTCGAATTTACCTAGTATTGGCCAAATTGCAGCCTAATTTAGCAGAAGTTACATAAATGTGTACAGCTGCCAATCGTACATTTTCTGAAAATCGACCCATATCTGTCTGCCACGCTCTTTTAATATGGGACATCATTCGCGCTTCCGGAGGCGGCGCGCGCAACTTACGGCGCCGTCACTCAGATGAAATCAGGCCTCCCTACCCCATTTTCTGTTGTTTTTCAATTAAGTTTCTCAGCGACCGCCGTAGGGCCTTGGCAATTAGATCGAGACTATCCGACTAAAATGGAAGCTATCGATATTTTCTTAGGATTGTTGATCGGCACCGACAAGTTAGCATGTGACGTGGGTTCAATCGTTGATCACGTGTCAGGGGTTATCATGTGATCTATCGTCACGTGACTGGGCTCATTATAGATAAGCCATAATTATTATTATTCCATTTATGCTTGGGGTCTTGCGCGTTCTGACAGTCCATGTTATAGCGGAAGGTTTTTAAAGGGCTGTCGGGGAGTTGGGAGGGAGGGGGGGGGGGGAGGAGGGGAAAGCTGTTTAAATGTAAGCATAGATTATCTTCTTGGCCTATTTGGGTCACATTTTCAGAAAATGTACAATTTGTCATCAGCTACCCTTTCAAATAACACAAATTTAACACATTAATGATGTTCAAAATTCAGTTGAACACAACCAAACAGATTGTTTGAATCTAGGCAATACCAAATATATTCAGATATTCCTAGTATTGACCACTTTTCAGTCTAATTTAGCCGAATTTACTAAATATGTTGATCTGCCAATGGTACATTTTCTGAAAATAGGGAGATTTAACTGCCACAACGCACCAACTAAACACTAACACATCCTATTAGTACATTATTACCGTTGTGGGTACATCTCAAGAGACCTGTAGGGCGTTTCATAAGTAACGCAGCACGCGTTCGTTATTGTAGCGTAACTATGGGTCAGATAACAATAAATTAATTTAAGGCGCGTTCGTTATAGTAAAGCAAGTTTTACCCTCAGTGCGCTATGTTAAAATATGTTGTTCTTTATTTGGTACACCTGTCGTTAGGTCCTATAATGCGTGCTGCGTTACTTATGAAATGCGGCCCAGCAATATGCCCTCGGCCTAGCGCCTCTCGAGATTTCCCCACAGCGGTAGTAATGTACAAATAGTTAGTGGATGCGTTAGTGTTGTGTTGGTGCATTGTGGCTGCTAAATCTCTCTATTCATAATTTCCTTAACAATACAACTACACTTTTGGGGAAAAGAATTAACCTTCAGCACCTAGTGGGCGTCCTAGAGCTCCTCAGATAAAGTGTATGTTAATTGATGGATATGAGCATCTGCTGATAACATCTGTAAGTCAATGGCTTTCCCGGTCCTGGAGTCGACCAACCACTACCATCCTAATAGATTTTGCTGGGATTTTGCAGTCCGTTTCCCTTAGTTTAAAGGGATCTGATAGGCTCTGAGCCTAGACTTGGTGGAATATTTATTGTAACAAAATAACACTTATATACAATAACATAACTGAACAATTGTTTGTGCCACTGGTATCTGCAATTTTCAAATAAATCCCACAAAAACAATCCAATCGTCATAAATAAACATATGTGAAAGGAATTTACGTTAATAATAGTTCTAATAGGAATCGTTTGCTTTGTCAAAAGTCTTAACAGATGTACAAGTATTTAAGATCTAAGATCAAGTGGTAAGCCACCATTAGTGACTCAATGGCATCTGTCCCCCCCTCCCTCCACGCACACACCATATGGGTCAGTTTTTTAGAAAATGTACAATTGGCAGCTGTACACCTTTACTAAATTCTGTTAAATTAGGCTGCAATTTGGCCAATACTTGGTAAATTCGAGTATATTTGGTATTGCATTGATTCTAGCAATCTGTTTGGCTAGGTTAAACTCTATTTTGAACTTTATTTTCGTCTGAAATCTGGGTTATTTCTGAAAATTGGGAAAGGCGAATTGTACATTTTCAGAAAATCTTACCCATATTCCACTGGGAATGTCTTACCCTGCTCCCACCTACCCACCCACCAACTCATGTGTGTTAAGGGGCGGGTAAATGGGAGTGGAGACAGGGAATTAGGAGGCAGAAAGAAACGAAACAAAACTTGATGAGGCGTTATTGTTCCGTCGGCCCTGAGCTAAACGCATGTTTGGACGCTTGCCTAAGTTCCGCCATATTCTCCCTAATCGGATACTATAGATCTGCACTGTAAAAAGTACACTTTCCTGAACTGTAATTTCATGTTTTTAAACCTTATCTACAGTGAATTAGAATTAAAATCCCGGAGAAATCTATGATCAAGAAAAGAATACTTCCGGGGAAATATATTAAGTTCTCGTTGTGAGGTGAGGTAGGGAAGGTGAAAAAACGGTGTGAGTGAGATTGGTTGCTTTACGCCCTTAACAACATATTTAATATGGTTATATCAAGGGCGGGAGAGCTGAGAGGGAGGCAGTTTATGGTCATACCCAGGAAATAGAGATAAAGAAGAAGGGAGAGAGAGACAGAGAAAAGAGACAGAAAGGCACTTTATGGTCATACCCAGGAAATAGAGATAGAGAAGAAGGGAGAGAGAGATAGAGAAAAGAGACAGAAAGTCACTTTATGGTCTCACCCAGGAAATAGAGATAGACAAGAAGGGAGAGAGAGAGACAGAGAAAAGAGACAGAAAGGCACTTTATGGGCATACCCAGGAAATAGAGATAGAGAAGAAGGGAGAGAGAGATAGAGAAAAGGGACAGAAAGTCACTTTATGGTCTTACCCAGGACCGGTGAAAAAACGGTTTTGACTCATCCGATCTTGAGTCACGTTTTGATTCATCCAATCTTGAGTCACTCGGCTGACGGCCGACAGTCAGGTGCCTTCATAATCCATGTGTTGTGAATCTTGCCTATGTTCTTTCCAGTGAGATGATTTGCCAGTGTTGCACTTTCTGTGTATCGACTCTGGATCTCTTCCAGGCTTAAATACTATCGATATTTAATAATAATATATTCGTGATCGTATAGGTTACTTCTCTGCGTAAATATTAATCATATCTCTAGCAAGGGTAGTGGAGGAAAGAACTATGTCCATGTCAAAGGCCTAGGGTGAATAATATTCTATGTTTTAAATCCCTCCTGAATAATATCCTATGTTTTAAATCCCTCCGGAAAGAATAAAGTAAAGAGAGAATACTTTGCAAGTCCAGTTTTATTCCTGATCAATCCTTGAGGTGAGGTTGGGTCCTTGTTCCCAACCTGACAATACATGAAACTCAATGCAAAGGTCATGAATATCATAGCAAGTAACATAAGGTATGTACAATATGAATGAGGAATATATAAATAAACACAATGAGCAAATAAGTACAACCTTCATCATAAATTAGAGTAATATATAACATAAGAGGTGGTCGAAGTCTGGAAGCTCTATCATTAACCAATAATTAGTTATAACATAATGAACTAATATAAGCAGAGAATAGCAGCAGTCCTGAACATGTAGCCCCTAGTGGCATCCGGAGGTACCACGGGGGGTCCCGGAGCTTTCCCGGAGGTTGCCCGGAGCTTTCCCGGAGGTTGCCCGGAGCTTTCCCGGAGGTTGCCCGGAGCTTCATAGAGTCGTCATATATACTTCACAGGATCGTTACACATGTATGTCTGCCTGACTGCCCCCTGTTTCTCCCCCGACTGCCCCACTCTACCAACGGTCGAGATAATTGACTTTTTATTCTCGACCTTTGTTTGAGATTAGCTTTGTGACATTCTATCCTTGTCTATGAATAAAAACAATTCATGTAAATATATTTTGAACTGGAAACGCCCATTTTCTCCCTTTCCTTCCCTTAAAATGATTTGCGACTTATTAAGCCACTCTAGGCTCAGAGCCTCTTAGATCCGGTATGAATTCTAAGTCAGTGATTGGAAGCCTACTGCGCTAACGACTTACCAGCCGGCTCTGCAGTAGGGGTCCTAATGGGATTATAGTAGCATTTTGAGGTGTGGAGCGAGAAGCTTTCCCTCAGTTTGGAGGGGATTTTTCAACTCTGAGCTTGGACTAAAACGGGCGTGTTGAAAAGAACATAACAGACAATGATTTTTGTCAGCATCTAAATGTGACAAAATCTGATCATATTTAGAGGGACCAGCTATAGTGATCGTATTCAAGGTCACAGTAATCGTTAGAGATATTCATCTGAAAAAAAAACCATGGAAGATCCGCCCAAATGGAGGTAAATTGCGGGAGGGGTATAGATGTGGGAAGAATATTCATAATATGGATAAGGCAAGATAGGGCCTCGCCATTCAACCTTTGAATTCATTGTTTTATGTTAGAAATATTTATGGATGTCCATGTGCTTCACGTTTAAAAGTATTTTTTCTTTCAATTTCCGACTTTCTTTGTTCTGTGTTCTCACTTTTCACTTGCATCCGTGCTTTTGTCTACACTCTGCCCCTTATCAACACGAGGGTCAGCCTCTCGGATTTGCTTCGTAGGTTCCTAATTGAACAGATTTTCGGGAGAGTTATTTGCAAAAGTATTGTTCAATCATATGGAATGCTATGATGATGTGAAAAGGGAGAACGATAGAGAAGGACACGCACACAGACGGAGAGAGACTAGTTTCTCCAGAAAGATAAATTTTCCCTGAACCTTTGTCTTTTGCTAAACAGAATTTATGTGGGCAAATTCCAAGTGCATATGTCCAGGTCTTCATTGAAGAATACAAAGTGGCTGACAATGTTATCTTCTTTGACGTAAATTGCTAAATTAGCCTAAACTCTAAACGCAAGTATGATTATTATTTGTATGTAATATCTGTATTTGGACCAGAAATATCTTCGAACATTGAAAGGTATCACCTATGTGAAATTTGTCACGAAATAAAATCTGTTTAAAAAAAAAAAAATAAAATATTGAGACTCATCCTGGATCAGTAAGCTTTCACCATTGAGTCAAGACTCAGTTTTCGGTCACCAATAGACATTGTATAGATCTAACAGTCACCAATAGACATTGTATTGATCCAACAGTCACCAATAGACATTGTGTAGATCTAACAGTCACCAATAGACATTGTGTAGATCTAACAGTCAACAATAGACATTGTGTAGATCTAACAGTCACCAATAGACATTGTATAGATCTAACAGTCACCAATAGACATTGTGTAGATCTAACAGTCACCAATAGACATGGTGTAGATCTAACAGTCACCAATAGACATTGTATTGATCTAACAGTCACCAATAGACATTGTGTAGATCTAACAGTCACCAATAGACATTGTGTAGATCTAACAGTCACCAATAGACATTGTATTGATCTAACAGTCACCAATAGACATTGTGTAGATCTAACAGTCACCAATAGACATTGTATAGATCTAACAGTCACCAATAGACATTGTGTAGATCTAACAGTCACCAATAGACATTGTATTGATCTAACAGTCACCAATAGACATAGTGTAGATCTAACAGTCACCAATAGACATTGTGTAGATCTAACAGTCACCAATAGACATTGTATAGATCTAACAGTCACCAATAGACATAGTGTAGATCTAACAGTCACCAATAGACATTGTGTAGATCTAACAGTCACCAATAGACATTGTGTAGATCTAACAGTCACCAATAGACATTGTGTAGATCTAACAGTCACCAATAGACATTGTATAGATCTAACAGTCACCAATAGACATTGTGTAGATCTAACAGTCAACAATAGACATTGTGTAGATCTAACAGTCACCAATAGAAGTCTACTAATAGACATTGTATAGATCTAACAGTCACCAATAGACATTGTATAGATCTAACGGTCACCAATAGACATTGTATAGATCTAACAGTCACCAATAGACATTGTGTAGATCTAACAGTCAACAATAGACATTGTGTAGATCTAACAGTCACCAATAGACATTGTGTAGATCTAACAGTCACCAATAGACATTGTATAGATCTAATGGTCACCAATAGGAGAAGAGGAGAAGGGGAGGGGGAGGGGGTAATGATAATAATAATAATAATAATAGTTTTTTATTTCCATAAGACATCTACAAATGTAAATATAAATGTGGACTAGAGGTTTAATGTGAAGAGATGGAAAAAGGAGCATTTCCAGTAATGTGTACTGGTCTTCCAAGTACCCCTGAAGGGTAAGGGAAGATGGAGACATAGAAAGCTACAGAAAGCAAGAGAGAGAATCAGAGAGAGGAAGAGGAAGAATCATCAATAGGGGATTTGCATAGCCACCATTTTGAATCTTGATTCGGATGGAATTATGGGACTTATGGTACAGTCTAAAATATATAAAATACATGCCATGTTTAGCCTGGGATATTTATCAATGTTCTAATGTCAATATTAATGTGTTATACATGTTCCATAGCACAAGCTTCCATCTTTCCCATCATGCATTTGGTCTTCATAGATCATTCGCAAAAGCTATGATATTGGTGAAAACATTCTTTCAATTTTCGTTAAAAATGTTGGTAAATATTTGTATGTCTGACTTCATCAGAATCCATCCCAGGATGCACTTAACAGACATGCGCAGTGGCACATACAAATCCCCTATTAAGATGGATAGAAGGACATAACTATATGGGTCAGATTTTCAGAAAATGTACAATTGACAGCTGTATACATTTAGTAAATTGTGCTAAATTAGACTATAATTTGGTCAATACTAGGTAAATTCAAGTATATTCGGCATTGCATTGATTCTAGCAATCTGTTCGGTTATGTTGAACTGTATTTCGAACTTTATTTTCGTATGAAATTTGGGTTATTTGAGAAGATTGGCGAAGTTGAATTGTACATTTTCTGAAAATCTGACCCATATACCCATGAGGTAGGCAGAGCCTAAGTATGTGTGTAGTGGGTGGGGGTTGGTGGAGAAGGAAATAAGGAGGATGGAACGTAATTGTACCGAACGTTAACCGGACAGAAGCAAAGAGAACAAAAACAAAGAGAGAAATAAATAAAAGAGAGACTATCATCGGTAAAAAAGAATATGTCTCAAATTTGTTTCTCTTATAATTGCTGTCTTTCTGACGATTCGACTTTTCACAAAGTCCTATAGGCTATGGTTTTCATAGAAGAGAGCCCCCTTTTCTGGTCTAAAATTACATTTTACCACATAAAACCATAATAGTAACGTTGCATCTTCGCTCTTTATCAGCGCAGAAAGTAGATGTTTACTATATATATACAAGTGATATTTTCTCTTTCAATGATGTAATGCTTACATTGAAAAAAACACTTAAAACTCAACTCATCCCAAAACCGCTCAGTCAGACCAATTTAGCTCACCAGCCTCATGGAGAAAGAGCCATTCACTTTACGATCGTTTTCCTATACTATTGAAAATAAGGAAAACCGATGAGGACCGATGTATCATTGCTTTTGTGATGCACTAGGGTAAGATTTTCAGAAAATGTGCAATTGGCAGCTGTACACATTTAGTAAATTCTGCTAAATTAGGCAGCAATTTGGTCAATACTAGGTAAATTCAAGTATATTTGGCATTGCATTGACGCTAGCAACCTGGTTGGTTATGTTGAACTGCATTTTGAAGATTATTTTTATCTGAAATTTGGGTTATTTGAGAAGATTGGCGAAGTTGAATTGTACATTTTCTGAAAATCTGACCCATCATGGTTTGTGAGAGTAACAGGTATCAGCACGTTGTGCTATCACATTGCCAGTATATAAAGATATAATCCTCCTCCTCCTCTACTTCATCACCCGAGTCACCCCAAGGTCGAGCCCCATCAGCCTTGATCAATTGCTGTGATATTGTGTAAGGCGATAGACCTATCATAATAGTTATGTATAGCTTGTCCAGGTACCCCTAGCTCCTCATATTACTTGCTGGGCCGCCATCTGATTCATATGTATACATATCGGGGTGTTAGGTTATATCTTACTTCATCCAATTGGCTTGTGTATATGGGTCAGATTTTCAGAAAATGCAGCTCTACACATCTATCAAATTCTGCCAAATTAGAGTGAAGATTGATAAATACTAGGTATATCTGAGTATATTCTGTATTGTATTCATTCAATATATCTTTCTGGTTATGTTGAACTGTATTTTGAACCAGATTTGCGTCTTAAATTTACGTTATTTGAGGGGATTGTTGAAGGCCAAATCATACGTTTCCTGAAGATCTGGCCCATATAGGACCTGCACTGGATGAATATGATGATTACAGGATAACTTCACCAGAACAACTGCCACCCGGACAACTGCCACCCGGACAACTACCACTCGGACAACTGCCACCCAGACCACCCGGACAACTGCCACCCAGACCACCCAGACAACTGCCACCCAGACAACTTCCACCCAGACAACTGCCACCCGGACAACTGCCACCCAGACAACTGCCACTCAGACAACTGCCACCCGGACAACTGCCACCCAGACAACCGGCACTAACCCTACTAACCCTAACCCTGACCATAATTCATTTTTTCTCTTCTATTTCCTGCATTTTTTTTTAGCGAAATTAGATAAAGTGGCATTGTATGATACCGGTACTTGAAGAACAGAGAAGCAATAACCATGTATTTGGGCAGCTCAGGGACTTAGGTGACGATTGTCCAGCTGGCAAATGAAATCCTGCCACACCCAAGATAAAAATTATCATGAATGTGGCAATAAAACGTACTGTCATTCTTGAACTGTTTTGTGCTAAAGATCCTGCGAAACTAATTCACGTGATTACAAATTAAATATTATCGTTTGTACGTATCATATAAAATTACAGATTATATTTGATATGACTCATGTTGCACCAAATATTTATGATCTGTTTGAGGAAAATGAATCACAAGTCACAACATTTTTTGGGATATCATCATTTTTGCAAAAATGAGATGAAGCGGTTTCCAATGATGGTAAACAGTCTAATAATCTAATAAGTATTAAAATTTGCAATATTTCTGAGGGGCAAAAACTAGTAAATTACCTAAATATACTCCATATGCAGACCTTTTAAAATAAAAGATGTATTACTTACATTGTCCTGAAATTTGATACATTGATAGATATGACCATAAGTGATCAACTTACTAAAAACCAGAACATTCCAATGAAGTGATCTTGTGAAATAAACCCTTTGAAAAACATAATTTTGCGACTTGTGACTCATTTCCCTGAAACACATCTCATTTATCAGAGCTGCAGATTTTTTTTTAGATTTAGAAAATATTTTATTCAGGTCTACAACATTTCCATACATGCAGCATGAATATTTTCAGGACAGCCTGAATCATTTAACAGAAAAAGAAGCTAGTACATCAACTCTACTGTGAAAAATATATGATAAGATGTTGGTACAATATAAGATGTTCAACTCAGGGCGTGTTCAGCCTCACACGCCAGTAAGTGGTTAAAAGTCGATTTAAAACAAAACCTTCAAGAGGATAATTGTAACATTGCGGGCTCAGCTTTATGTAACAAAGTTCACCTGCACCGTCATCTAAGGCTTATGTTCACACTTATGTGTAAAGTATGGATTCTATATCATATTTTTCATTCAGAAATTAGAATTTCAATTTTTAAATATTTCATGAAAGCCAGTTAACCCTCCTCCCACGCGGATGATGATATATACCCCACAGCCCAAGCGTTCATATATGGGTCAGATTTTCAGAAAATGTACAATTGGCAGCAATATATATAATATTATTTAGTAAATTCTGACCCCTTATTTTTTTTAATTGAGAGGGTAGAATAACATGTCAGCAATGTATATGCAGATTTTAAAGAAAATCGTATGATTCAACCATATGCTATTGGGGAAAATGCAGAAAATACCCGTTTTCCCATAGACTTCTATAGTGAACAGTAGTAAATTTCAGTGGTCCCTGAAATAAAAACTAATCCAATGACATGTTTTTGGGGGGCTTTTTGGGTTCCCCCAACCATGTTCTTTCTAAATCCAAAGTTTAAAGAAAATTCCATGATTCATTGATTTTTGTATTAAACACTGGTATTTACCTTTGAACTCAATTTTGAAGCTCATTTTGTTGTAAATTTGGATTATTGGATAGGATTGGTGATGGCGAATTGTACATTTTCTGATGACATGACTCAAAAGGTGAAGCATGGAATGGAGAAGGTACTCCTGACTAATCTTTAGTTCATCACGGCGTCATATTACAATTGTCTGGAGTTTAATTTCATTCCTTTCATTTGGTTTGTGCGTGACATTGTATCCTTCAGGTGAAACCACAGCATTCAACTCTGCAATCTTTGCAAATGTTTCTCAGCTTCGGTTCCTCTTTACAAATGACTCATACTTGTCTTGAGTTCCTCTTATTCCTGATTTTGCATATTCCGTGTGGGCCCAAAGTTGAGAGAGTCCCTTCAAACGAAGGGAAGGCCTCTCGCCTCAAACCACAAAGTGCCATTATATTTCCATTAAGACCCCAAAATGTTATTATATTCCCATTAGAACGCCGGGTCCTAGGCCAGGAAGCCGATTAGCAAAGTAGGCTGACACACAATTCTTATCTAATCTGAGGGTTTGGACCTTAAGTGTATTTATGTATATTTATGTATAGGATTTAAAACTGCATTAGCAGCTAAAGTCGTCAAAAACTAAAGATTTTCTACTTTTTCTTCCATTTTTTCCAAAATTTCTAACAATAATTTGACCAACATTTTGGAGCATTTTGTCAATTTTAGTTGCTACAGGGCATCTTAAACGTCCTCATTTGTATTTGGGGGACCAAGGAGAAGCAAGGAGGACAGGTGGATGATGATGATGACGACGAGGAGAAGGAGGAGGAGGAGGAAGAGGAAGAGGAAAGAAATGGGAAAGGAGTATGAGCAGGAGATGAGAAGAAGGTGGAAGAGTTGGATGATGGTGATGATAGATCTATGGTGGCAGAAGATGATGATGATAACGAGGGGAAGGAGGAGGTGGAGGAGGAGGAGAGGAGAGGAGAGGAAGAGAGGAGGAGGAGAGGAGGAGGGGAGGAGAGGAGGAGGAGAGGAGGAGGAGAGGAGGTGGAGGAGGTGGAGGAGGGGAGGAGGAGGAGGGGAGGAGAGGAGGAGGAGAGGAGGAGGAGGAGAGGAGGAGGAGGAGGTGGAGGAGGTGGAGGAGGGGAGGAGGAGGAGGAGAGGAGGAGGGGAGGAGAGGAGGAGGAGAGGAGGAGGAGAGAAGGAGGAGAGGAGGAGAGGAGGAGAGGAGGAGAGGAGGAGGGGGAGGAGAGGAGGAGGAGGAGAAGGAGGAGATGGAGAAGGAGGAGATGGAGAAGGAGGAGAGGAGGAGGGGGAGGAGAGGAGGAGGAGAGGAGAGGAGGAGAGGAGGAGAGGAGGAGAGGAGGAGAGGAGGAGGAGAGGAGGAGGAGGAGAGGAGGGGAGGAGGAGGGGAGGAGGAGAAAAGGAGGATGGGAGGAGGATGGGAGGAGGAGGGGAGGAGGAGGGGAGGAGGAGGGGAGGAGGAGGGGAGGAGGAGGGGAGGAGGAGGGGAAGGTGGATGATGACCAATGATGAGGGGAAGGAGGAGGTGAAGGAGGGGGAGGAGAGGAGGAGGGGGAGGAGATTATGTCAATTATGTTGGAGCGCGTGAGAACGCTATGACGCACATAAGAACGCGCTGTTAAAAATCATGTCTGTACACTAGGATACAGGACCTTCAATAGAACACGGAATACGCAAAAACCTTTATAAATACTCCCAGAACAAGAATATAGGCAACATCTGGCACAAAAGGACTGATCCGATGCTGTAAGGTAACCTCAAACATTTCAAATCACCCGCCAGCAAACAATACCAAGATGGCGGCGGCGTCGCTAATGTCAACAAAGCATGAGCATGAACGATGGGTCAACAAAACTAACAATCCCCATACGGGCCTGAGACGGTCAAATTCAGAACCCAATCTCAATCAACCCGACCCACACATGTCCCTAGACATAAATTTAATAATACAAGAGGTGAAACATCAAGTTCTAACAGAGATCGGCCTCCACTATGGAGTTGGAAATCATGCGGTCCCAGTAAAGCTAAGCCAAGTAGGTAACCAAGGGGCGGCCGAAAATAACCAGCTGATCGTGGACCTACAAGCTAGACTAGGATATACCCAACAACAGGTGGATAACATGGTCAGGCTCCAATCAGAAAGAGAGAACAACATCCAAAGTGAGCTAACCAGTTTCAGAACATTCATGACTTCAAATACAGATAGAGAAGCTAATGAAAGTAAAATAGCAAGTAGATTGACGTCTCTAGAAAGTTTTCAATCGAAAACTGAAAATACTGGAAACTCCAGCGATGCTGACACAAGCCAATTCCCATACCTAAGCCGTGCCAAACAAGCAAACACAAAAGGGAAGAAAATAAATGGAAAAGTAAACGCAAAAATACAAAAAGCAGGATCCAAACCTATATCGAGAAATACGTCTTCAAACGCCAACCAAAATCCAGGCCCCAATGGAAGTACAAATTCAAATAGGGCTAACTCAGAAATAAAAGGTACCTACCTCTTCATAGAGGGAATCCAAGAACCCTGGCTCGATCACAATGGAAAACTACCCAATAATATCTCCAAACAAGAGCACATCAAGGATGCACACTGCGTTGAGGATCCGAGATTAAAAATCCTGGAAATTCTTAAGTTAGCAAATCCATCAATAGATGAAGGAGATGTGAAATCTGTCTATAGAGTAGGCAAGGTACATATCCATTCCACCCGTGCGATGTTTGTAGAGCTCCGACATACGGATAACAAGATAGCTGTAATTCGTGGTTGGAAGACAGTGAGAACAAAGGAAAAATTCCAATCGATCTGGCTAAATAGATATCCTCTAACAGGCGGCCGCAAAAACAAATTTCTATTAAGAAACTGCTACACGCTACTGAAGCACTCAAGCCCTGAAGCGAAACTAGTCGTCAACCATATAGCTATAGGCGGAGAGACTTTCGCTGTGAAAGATCTGGTGCAACTCCCAGCCGGAAGTACCCCAACGGATGCACAACAAATCATGGTGGGCGATAATGGACTAGGATTCCAGGGAGAGTCACACTTCTGCTCGAATTTCTATCCTGCAACCTTCAAATACAAAGGACGAGAATTTAATTCAGTCGAGCAAGGCTTCCAAATCATAAAAGCCGAAGCAGCAGGTCTGACGAAACTTGTGGATAAAATCAATGCCGCGACCTCGCCGAGTGCCGTAAAATGGCTAGGGAAATCGGTAAACACAAAAAAGATCGATAACTGGAGAAACCAGGAGGAATCACTTTTGGAGGAGCTTGCTAGACAGAAGTTCGAACAAAATGATGAAATAAGGGGAAAACTATTGGATATCTCGGCCGACAACTTATACGAAATCACGCCATCCAGGAAATGGGGAGCCGGTTTGTGGCTGCCCCCCACTTCCTACAACAACAACAAGCGAAACACGCTGAAGGTGGAAGACTGTACCGGCGAGAACAAATTTGGATTAATTCTAACAAAACTAAAGAAGACACTGTCAAGATAAAGGTATAGTTACCAGCAACACAAGCTTACTCACTTACTCCTACCTCATCCAAACTGTAAACCATGGCGCAGCGGCTAGATGCACTTGTTTTAGCCGACTCAAGGGGAGCTGGCATGCAACAAATACTGCATAGCAACTACTCAGCACTGAGAACGAAAGTTGTAGTAGTACGGGGAGGTCAAATTGCCGATCTAGCCCATGTTGCAGAACCAATTGTACGCCTACGACGACCGAGAATAATCTACTTCACAGCGGGAATCTGCAATATTACGAAGAGAGACCGATCTGACCTAGGAAGGCAAATTAAACTAAGGTACAACTCTATTGCTACTTTCGAAGAAACCATCACAGAAATACTATCCCATGCAGCAAACTCCCTCCGAAACGCAGTAGTGGTAGCACATGAACGTCCAAAAGTGGGATTCGCATCTATACCAGGTGTGAATATTAACCAGTATAACGAACATCTAGCAGCAGGCTGGGAAGGCCAAGTTATCTTCAAAAGCACCCCCTATACCACCCAAGGGATGCTAAACGACATTGTTATTTCCTATAACAATGTTGTAGGATACCTTAATGCGCTAGAAGATCTACCCACCCCCAGAATAGGGGAAATAGTCCACAAAAGGAAATCGACCAGGAAAGCTAAACTCACTGGAAAAACCAAGATGATGCATTCCTACTCCAAGCTAGCACCGGACGGCTGCCACTACACCCAAGAAATGCTACTAGTCGCAACAACAAAACTGGTGGAATGTACCAACAGAGCACTGACAAACTAAAGGACAGCAGAAAACCAACACACCTAACCTGTGGTCCTGACGGACGGTGTTCGTAAGAATGCACCTGACGGCCCACAGGGAAGGTAAAAGGTAACAGTTTGCTTCTACCTACACTAAGTCACCCCCTCTTCCCCTAATACACTGACATTTGCAGATTAAAACAGAAGACAGACAGGACACATCCTAATGCGAAAACAAGCCACAGGGAAAACCCCTGGGGAACTGTGTTAGTCATAATGCAACCCCAGAGTAAGAACACCCAGAAAACACAGGAGGAAGTGCCAATGTTAATGTTAATGCCAAAATCGGAAAAAAATCGGAAATCAAAAAATCTAAAATCTCCAGGGAGATAGATGGTGAATAGAATAAGGCTTACTGGGGAACTGTGTTAGTTATAATGCACTCCCTCCCCTAAAATATATAGTATATAGAATATATATAAATCACAAGACAGGCTTGCCGGGGAACTGTGTTAGTTATAATGCACCCCCCTAAAATATATATATATAAAACCCAAGCCTAAAGGTGAAAATGTGAAAATGTGAAAAATGCGAATAGTGTGTGTCAGTGCGCTAAGTCTATCTCTGCATATATATATGTGAACACATACATGCACATGTGCGGGCATGGATGGATATATATGGGATACCTATAAAAGCCAAGCAGTTAGACTCTGTGATGAAAGAAGAAAAGAAAAGAAAGGAAGAAAAGGAAGAAAAGAAAAGTGAAAATGTAAATCAGTAAAACAATGTAAAATTAAAAACCAGAACAATCATGCAGGAAATAACTGACGAAAATGACAGTATAGTGCTAAACTGGTTAACAAGTCAATCATAGAATAACAATAACAAAATAAGCGTATCAAGTAAAAATTAATCAAAGAAGGTCTAATCTGAAATTTACTACAACTGTGTATATAAGTATATAGTGAAAACACTAGATAAAAGAGAAGAAGAGAAAGGTAAAATTAAAACTAATTGTAGAAAACACTACCCACATAAAGATGTCTGGTATTGTAGAACTTGAAGCAAAAGAACTTGGGGAGAAAAAGGGAGTTACCCTAATCTCATGGAACATTCGTAGTGTCCTCCCCAAGATAAACTATGTCAGAGACATGCTAGAAGTGGCAAAACCCGATATTCTAGCGTTACAAGAGACATGGCTGGGTGAAAATGTCACAGACAGCCAAATAAATACACCACTTTACCAACACTACAGGGTGGATAGGTTAACAAAGCGTAAAGGAGGAGGTTTACTCCTCTTCCTGAAAGACGGGTACGAGGTAGATGACCAATCGATGGCACATTTGAATACCCAAAACAAAGATCTCGAATTACAAATAATTACATGTGCAAAACAGAAGGCAAAGCACCTTACAATTGTAAACGCATACCGCCCACCGAGCGGCAGCCTTCCAGCAGCGCAAGAAACGCTGAAACACTTGTTAGGCAAGCTAAATCCCAAAACAGAAATCTATGTCATGGGCGATTTTAATCATGAAACAGAGCAAGATAACTGTAAAATCACCCCTATCTTTCGACAATGCGGACTCTCCCCCAAAATCAAAATGCCAACAAGAATTACACGCAAATCGGCGAAAACAATAGATCAAATCTATACAAGCGCAAAATATATAAATGTAACGGGGGTAATAAATGACAACTCGAGTGATCATCTACCTATCTTTGTAGTAAAGAAAAAGGGAAGAAACTCTTATGAACGCACACCCTTGATGACGAGGTCATGGAAAAACTTAGATACAAACAACCTCTGCAGAAACATCGTAAATGATGATTGGACAGCACTCTACCACAGCAGCGACGTAGATCGCTGCTGGGAAGAGATGTCAACCAAAATTGAGAATTCCCTAAATGAAATGTGCCCGGTTAGACATATCGCTAACGCAAGAGTTAAACCACCCTGGTATGTTGATGATTTACGGCGTCTGGCGAAAGAGAGAGACCGAGCGTTTAAGAAAGCCAGGAAATCAAATAAAATATCACATTGGTCTACGGCAAAAATCATCAGAAATAAGATGAATTCTAAACTCCTAAAGGCCAAAAATGAGTACATATCCGAACGGCTAGCAGAACATTAGAAAGATCCAGGTAAATTTTGGGACATCCTCAAACCACTGATAACTCCTAACAAACTGAAAACAATAGAGAAAATAAAACTCAAAAACAGTAGTGGAAATTTTGTAGATAAAGAGTCAATCCCAGAAGAATTCAATCAGTTCTTCACTAACATAGGACCCAAACTAGCAGATTGGATAGAACCATTAACAGGCAATGAAAATAATGATCTGCTCTCCCATTTGGTAAAGGTAACCGAACGGCTGAGAGAGATACCCGAGAGATGGTGAAACTCCAATTCCCAGAAATAACACACCAAACAGTCTTCAATATAATTAGAAAGACGCAAACATCAAAATCCTCAGAGATGCCATTACTCCCCACAAAAGTATTGAAACCAATACTACTTGCTATATCACACCAGTTTACCCACCTCTGTAATACCTCGACCAAAACCTCAAAGGTTCCAAAAGAGTTTAAAGAGGCAACTATTACACCAATATTCAAATCTGGAGCAAGGTCAGACCCCTCGAACTATAGACCGATTAGCCTGGTGAAACTGCCAGCAAAAATCCTAGAAAGGGTCATCCACGGTGTCATATACCCACACCTGGAAGAGAATGGCTTGATATACGAATTTCAATACGGCTTTAGACAGGGACATTCCCTGGAACAAGCGCATAGAAGACTGTTCGATTACGTATATGGGAATAAAAGTAAAAATAACCCAGTATCACTCATATATTTGGACTTTAAAAAGGCGTTTGATACCGTCGATCACAACATCCTTCTGGCCAAATTGTCAAAATTCCACCTATCGAAGTCAATAATAGACTGGGTTGGCCACTATCTCTCGGGGAGATATCAGCAGGTGAGGGCAAACGGGGAAACTTCGGGGAGGGAAAGGGTCACATGCGGGGTCCCCCAGGGAACGGTGCTGGGCCCCTTACTCTTCCTCCTGTATGTCAATGACCTGCATGAGGCAGGCCGTGAATCGCAGGTGCAGCTATTCGCGGATGACACTGTCCTCTATCACTCAAAATCAGACGAAGATGAAATGAAACGTGAACTTCAACAAGATCTGAACCAAATTGGAAAATGGTGTAGAAAAAACAAAATTTCGATAAATGTAACAAAGAGCAAGGTTATGGACATATGTCTAAAAACCTCAAAAAATAAAACTACACCTGACCCACTGAACCTCAATTCGGCTGACTTGGAACAAGTGCCCGAGTATTGCTATCTTGGCCTAAAAATAGACCAAGCTCTGACATTCAACAGCCATGTTCAGGCAAAAATTGATCAAATCACAAAAAGGTTGAAGGCAACGGCAAAAATTCGAAAAGCACTAACTATAAAGAATACCATATTGGTTTACACCACCATGGTCAGACCAGTCATAGATTTCTGCGATCCATTCTATGCGCCTGCCCAAAAGAAATATCTAGAAAAACTACAGACTACCCAAAACTCCTTTCTTAGGATAGCATACAACCTAAATAAAAGGGATAGTGTAAAAGAATATCATACCCAGCTTAAAATCCCTTTCCTAGAAGAAAGAAGAGAATCACACCTCTTACAGGTAGGCTACGAAATGAGCTGTAACGCAGAATGTCTAGATGACAGGAAAGTAAACTTAAGAAGCTTGGCCAAAGGTCGACTATTGAAAATTCCAAAGGTCAAGACCGAGAGAATAAGAAGGTCATTCTATATACAGGCACCAACCCTATTCAACCAACTACCACCTAAAGGGCGAAATTGCCCTACAATTACAGAATTCAAAGCATATCTAGAACAGGAGTATTTTTCCTACTCAATAGGCACAGGGGCCCAGCCACCAAACTGAAACCAAAAACCAAAAGAGTCAATGAAGATCTCTCGCTCTCTCTCTTTCACTCCATACAATCTGCAGGATGGTACGATCAGTGTTCGTCAGAATGCTACCGACCCGTCCT
The DNA here is from genome assembly GCA_942159475.1 of Sthenelais limicola. Taxonomy (NCBI): domain Eukaryota; kingdom Metazoa; phylum Annelida; class Polychaeta; order Phyllodocida; family Sigalionidae; genus Sthenelais; species Sthenelais limicola. Next base: position 37,147,958 of record OW804095.1, read on the forward strand.
GCAGAGCGACCCCCAGGGCTCACGACAGTCAGAGTGTTCGTCAGAATGCAATACTCGAGTGATATCTGGGGAAGCCCGTAAAGATAGTGAATGTATCATAAAGGTCATATGTACTAGACCAACACTGTAACTAGTCAAATCAATGGACGACTCTATTAGTGTTCGTAAGAATGCAAACGACTCCTCCATTGACGTGACTTTGGTCACTACTCATTGTAATAGACCAAAACTGTATCTAGTCAAATCAACGGACGACTCTATTAGTGTTCGTAAGAATGCAAACGACTCCTCCATTGATGTGACTTTGGTCACTACCTGAACAATGTTCAGCATGTGTATATAATTATTCCAGAACAAATAAAGGAGGAACAGAAATAAATAAATAACACAAAACAAAACTGTAATAATGAAGGGAAGATATACCATATAAGGCTGTACTGTCTAATGAAAAAGGCCGGAATATAACCTGAATACTTATTTATGAAATGAAAATGTCGACACCCTATGAGGTAATGTAACTTATGAATATATATAGTGTAGATAATTTAATGATAACGTAACAGGCCTCTCTGGAAGATCTATGGCTAGCATAGATGCGAGTTCCTACCTCCAGTCATATTATTATTGTATACTTTGAATTTATGTAACAGATGATCTGGAAATAAACAACATCAATCAATCAAAGGAGAGGAGGGGGAAGAGGAGAGGAGGGGAGGAGGAGGAGGAGGAGAGGAGGAGGGGAAGGTGGATGATGATCAATGATGAGGGGAAGGAGGAGGTGAAGGAGGGGGAGGAGAGGAGAGGAGGGGGAAGAGGAGAGGAGGGGAGGAGGAGGAGGGGAGGAGGAGGGGAAGGTGGATGATGATCAATGATGAGGGGAAGGAGGAGGAGGAAAGGAGGAGAAGGAGGAGAAGGAGGAGAAGGAGGAGAAGGAGGAGAAGGAGGAGAAGGAGGAGCGGAGGAGAAGGAGGAGAGGAGGAGGAGAGGAGGAGGAGGAGGAGAGGAGGAGGAGGAGAAGAAGAGGTTGATGATGATATAATGAGAGGAGGAGAGGAGGAGGAGGAGGATATATTGAGAGGGGAGAGGAGGAGGAGGAGAGGAGGAGGAGGAGAGGAGGAGGAGGGGAAGGTGATGATATATTGAGAGGGGAGAGGAGGAGGTGCAGGTGGAGAGAGAGGGCGGGGCCTAAGGTTTAGCAGTATCAGGAATGGCAGTTGAGAAAGCGAACAGATACTTGTGCCAAGACGCTGACACCTGCGTCCCTCTTGAAAACCTCAACTATGAATACTTTCTGTCTGATCTGATCGGTGTGAGTGTGCCCTTATGTCTCGCTTCATTCTTTGTCCTTTTTTCTCGCTCTCCCTCAGTCGAATGCATCAATGTGCAAGTATGCCTCTCCCTTAATTGTCTGACTCTGTTTCTTTTATTCTTATTTTTCGTACATGTTTTTACTCTCCTGACCTCTCCATCGCTCCCTATTTCTCTGATGCTCTGTCTTTGGTGCTCCTCCTTTTGTGTCCCTCTTTCACGTGCTCCCTAAGTTCATACCTTTAGAAAAAAAAGAAGTTCATACCATTCTGAGTGTCCTTCCTATCGTCTGTTTTGTCTCTTTTTATCGCTCAACAACTGCCGTTTTCTCTGAGCCGAGTCGAGTTAAAATTCGTGTATGAACATATATATACCTGCAGCAGAGTAATTATTGATAGATTCAGTTTTATAAGCCATAATAATTATGAGTAAATGTGGAGAAACGAATTTATCGTAATAGCTGAGAATGTAGCTTTAATATATAGACAGTCATAACAGTTTAAATTAATGTTGGGGAGTATATATTGGACAGATTTTGAGAAAACTCTACACATTTAGAGAATTCTGCTAAATTAGGCTGCAATTTAGTCAATACTTGGTAAATTCGAGTATATTCTACATTGCATTGATCTGTTTGGTTAGGTTGAATTGTATTTTGAACTTTATTTTCGTCAGAAATTGGGTTATTTGAGAAGATTAGCGAAGTTGAATTGTACATTTTCTGAAAATCTGACCCTTATTATATGGCTGGCCCTCTGCAGTAATGGGAATAATGGTAAACAATAGGGGATTTGCATGTGTCACTGCGCATGTCTGCTACAATGCATCCTGGGATACTGATGAAACATGACATACAAATATTTGGCAACATTTTTATCAAATGTTTTCACCAATATCATACTTTTATAAACGATCTATAAATGAAAACTAAATACATGATGGGAAAGATGGGAACTTATGGGTCAGGTTTTCAGAAAATGTACAATTCTTCTTCGCCAATCCTTTCAAATAACCCATATTTAAGACGAAAATGGACTTCAAAATGCTGTTTAACATAACAGAACTGATAGTTTAAATCAATGCGATACCAAATATACTCATATATACCCAAACTTTATCTTTTTTAAGCAGTATTTAGCAGAAATTACAAAATATAAAGAGCTACCAATTGTACATTTTCTGAAAATCTGACCCATATATAGCCTCCCGGATGGCATACACTTACAAGGAACTAATCCCTATATTTTATGACAATTTTTGAGAATTATCCTAAAGAGACAAAGATGTGAAAATAATGACAGACATACCTAACCATTCTCGCAGCCCGCGCGGTCGACTCATGGTTGTGTCTGTGTTTTAAGATTGAAATTAATGTAATTAATTATAATTATCTTCATCAGGGACCGGTGGAACGGTCACGCTGAAGTTGTGAAGGCAGTAATTTACAGCAACTTATTTCAATTGAGATTATTAAATTCATTATAACCATAAGTCTCCTTTATCATAAGGGTACCCATGCATTACCACAGACCCCCATTTGGCCGTCTTGTACTCCTATTATTAGAATACTCATACCCTTATTTTGCGGTTGGTTCAGGTCGCGTAGACATACATGTGGGTCAGATTTTTAAAAAATGTACAATTGGCAGCTCTACATATTTAGGAAATTCTGATAAATTCAGCTGATAAATGAAGAATACCGGGTATATCTGAGTATATTTGGGGTCGCATTGATTTAAAGTATCAGTTCTGTTACATGAAACTGCATTTTGTAGCTCATTTCTGTCTTAAATGTGCGTTATTTGAGAGGATTGGTGAAGGTGAGTTGTACATTTTCTAAGGATCTGACCCATGTGGGTCAGATTTTCAGAAAATGCACAATCTACAGTTCTACATATCTATCACATTTTGCTAAATGAGAGTGAGAATTGATAAATACTAGGTATATCTGAATGTATTCTGTATTGTATTCAATCAATAAATCTGTCTGGTTATGTTGAACTGTATTTTGAACCTGATTTTCGTCTTAGATTTGGGTTATTTGAGAGGATTGGTGAAGGCCAATTGTACATTTTCTAAAAATCTGATTCATGTATGCATGCACAGGGAGATGTGGAACATGAACTTCAACATTCCACAAAATGTTATGAATGGACTAATGTTCACTTTTATACACGGTCTATTGCCATACAATGGAAGTTCAGAATGGACGTGGGTCAGATTTTCGGAAAATGTACAACTGGCAGTTGTATACATTTAGTAGATTCTGCTAAATTAGGCTGCAATTTGGTCAATACTAGGAAAATTCAAGTATATTTAACATTGCATTGACGCTAGCAATCTGGTTGGTTAGGTTGAACGGTATTTTGAACTTTATTTTCGTCTGAAATTTGGGTTATTTGAGAAGATTGGCCAAGTTGAACTGTACATTTTCTGAAATTCTGGCCCACATATGATATTAAGTTTTATTTGATACAGTCTATATACAATTATTTCAAATTCGTAGCCTCGAATTGCACCAAATTAGGCTATTCAGACAAGATAGATAGATTCTTGTGAATTGCAACTAAAACGTAGAATGAGTATCTTAGGTCTTCCATAGTCAAAACCCATTTCTTTTTTTTTATTGATGTTCACCTTCAAATATCTCAATAAAGACCTAAAGTTATTTCATAAACTCGTTAAAAGGGAGCTTAATGCAATCTAATGATAAAACATAGGTCTACAAATCAATGTTCAACTGAGGGTAAAGACCCACAAAACTGTATGGCTGCATGTGTAGGACCAGATGGAGCCATACCCCCTGTCCCATTGTCTCTTGGGGTCAGATTGTCAGAAAATGTACAATTGGCAGCTGTATACATTTAGTAAAGTCTGCTAAATTAGGCGGAAATTTGGCCAATACTAGGTAAATTCGAGTATATTTGGCATTGCACTGATTCTAGCAATCTGTTTGGTTAGGTAGAGCTGTATTTTGAACTTTGTTTTCGTCTTAAATTTTGGTCATTTGAGGAGTTTGGTGAAAGTGAATTGTACATTTTCTGGTGACTTCACCCAAATGCCCTTCCACCCACTCTCCAGCCTCCTCCCACTCCTCTGTATTGTCTCCTCCCCACTACACGTTCCTCCTTCCACTTACATGAACACAAACACCCACTAGTCTACCAGCACTACTGCACGCACCTTCTCCTCTTCTGACCCACTTCCCCAAAGTACCCCTTACCCCCTCCCCGGCCCCGCAATTTTTTTAGAATTAGTAGGACATAGGGTTTGTTCCACCTATCAGAAAACATACCCTTTCCCGCAGAATTTGAGCTGAAAAGTACCCCTTTTTCCGTGAAAACGCTGGCTTTTCAGCCTTTAAAACACCACTTTTTTCCAGAAAAACGCTCACATCTTTTAAGTTAACCTATTTATGACAAATGCTGACATTTTTAAACACATAAATTTAACCCTTTTTTCAGCAAAACACTGACACATTTAAAGACATAAAGTCAACCCTTTTTTCTGAAAATAAAAACACCTTTAAAGCCAATACCTTTCATAGAATATCACACACAATTTGCATCGTTAAATCACAAAGAAGTCAACAATTTATTTTGTTTTTAGATCAAATCTTCCGAAAATGGGAAAGAGCATATTTATGGGAGTGCATGCGGGGCCGGGACATCCTCCCTCCCCCCTACACTTAATAAAGGAGGCTCTCTAAATAAGGTTCTCAGCCTCCACTTTCCAGAGGTTGTGTAGTTCACATTGAGATCGCCAGGTGGGTCTTATCCCTGAAATGTCAATCACCTTAACATCAAAGCATCATGCGTGTTTCCCCCAATGTGTTTGTACGGGGAGCCCTGCCAGTGAAACGTCTTTCAGTGAAAGATCATGTCGACGAGGCAATAGATGATTCTACAAGTGCATGGGTCAGATTTTCAGAAAATGTACAATTGGCAGTTCTCCACGTTTAGGAAATTCTCCTAAAATAGCCTGAAAAATGAAGAATATCGGGTATATCTGAGAATATTTGGTATCGCATTGATTTAAATTATCAGTTCTGTTATGTTAAACTGCATTTTGAAGCTCATTTTTGTCTTTAATGTGGGCTATCTGAGAGGATTGGTGAAGGCCAATTGTACATTTTCTGAAAATCTGACTCAAGTACAAGTTTAGAATGGGCACAACCTTTGTCCTAATGTCGTCTGCTCTTTGGGGTCACGTGACTACCTGCGTGTAAGGCATGTCGGGAAAAAGGCCGGGTGACTGGGTCAGAGGAGACGCCGCCGCTCGCTCTCGTCATCGTCATCATCATCATCATATCCGGTCGCGCATGCGTATTGTGCGCTTGTCAGCGTCCCAATCTTGTTGCGGTGAAAGGCACCCTTGCCTGAACTTTTCGAGATAGCCAATACACAACTTGATTCTTTGCATTAAGCAAGATTTATGATTGCCATTACAAAAGGAATTCATCATTGTTCATGTCGTTCCTGGTTTGACAGCCTTTTGCTTGCTCTTTTTGTGTGGGAGCATGTCGCCTCTGTCATACCCCTTGCTTTGCTGGCTTGCTTGCAAGGCTTCAATTGTCAAAAGAATCATAATAATAATCGCCATCTCTCTGCGGACATTTTCTCGCACTCGGTATAACGCCGGGGCCATCATTATAAATCACGCTCTACCAAGCACCATAATGCCGGGCCTTTTACAAACCAACAAACCACATAATTTACTACCATTACTATATCGAAATCCCCTTCTGTCATAACCATAGTGCAGCTGAATGGAGAGAGAAACCTGGGGCGGTTGATAAAGGAACAGAATTAACACGCTGAGAGGGGAGTGGGCGGCGCGTTATGCTATGGACTGCTATTTCATTTATGAGTTATTTTTTGCCATATTTTTTGTTATTATTATTGCCCATGTTGGCCAGTTTTATATTAATAATTTCCTCGCGTCGGGTGCAGCGGCAACACAAAAGATGGTCTCCGCCACGTTGAGTCATGATACTGCGAGGTGGTTTTCAGAAAATGTACAATTGGCATCTCAACACATTAAAGAAATTCTCCTAAATTATGCTGGAAAATGATGAATACCGGGTATATCTGAGTATATTTGGTGTCGCATTGATTTAAAATATCAGTTCTGTTATGTTAAACTTAATTTTGAAGCTCATTTTTGTCTTAAATGTGGGTTATTTGAGAGGATTGGTGAAGGCGAATTGTAAATTTTCTGAAAATCTCACCCTATTACGGGGTGGTTTTCTTGTGCCTTGGGGGTTGTTAAATTCGATGGTAGACAACGACTATCGATGGGGAAATCAATTCTCTCACACCCAAACATGATTGATTTGTGTAATTCAGATGAGGCATTCAGTAGAGAAAGCAGGGGAGAAGATTATTTCTAAAAGCGGGCCAGATGAGGGATTGCGTCCTGGTTATAATACGGTCGGTTTTTATGGCAATGTGCTTTGGCAAGGTGGCTCAATAGGTGATCTTTTATAGTCGAATCATCGAAATAATATTGTTGATTACAGTTGTGCATGGGCCGTCGATAAAAAGGCGCATATGACACAAGTCGATATGGGTATTTTTAGGGATATCAATTCGTCTATTGATCAAGGAAACACTACTCTGTCCATGTAAAGAAGATAATCAAAAACAGAAAACAGATAGCGTCAAGGAAATCCACTCACAGATAGAGATGGAATATCTCAATGAGAGGAGAGACTCACACCTTCTCCACCCAGCATATGAGATGAGTCGTGACAAAAGATACCTTGACAACAGAAAAATCAATCTGCGAAGTCTGACAAAGAGTAAAGCCCTAAAAATACCAATGGCAAAAACTGAAAGGATCAGAAAATCATTCATAGTACTGGCCCCAACCCTTTTCAACAAAATTCCACCTGATCCCATTTCCGGTGTAATTATTTTATACATGTATATACCTTCTCATGTACTGTTTTCCGGAAATAAACAATATACATACATACATACATACAATCATGTACGACCCTAAACGTTATACCTTTAACAATAAGATAAAATGGCATATTTGTCATTATTATTATTATTATCATTTTAATTCATGTCTTCATAGGCAGTCACACGGTGTTCACAATTCTTAAATGGGGCAGACAGTTCTACACAGTAGATCTTTCACAGCGTCCTAAAATTATACAAAATAGGAGATAAAAGATTGATGTTTACATTTCTTAATTGTTAAAAGTTAATATTCAATTTGTTTGACCTTCATTCAACTGTCTAATATAATCATGCCATTATAGGCATGATATAGTAGCGTAAAAAGGCAAATGAGTCAGATTTTCAGAAAATGTACAATTCACCTTCACCAATCCTCTCAAATAACCCACATTTAGAACGAAAATATAGTTCAAAATACAGTTCAGCCTAGCCAAACAGATTGCTAGTATCAATGCAATGCCAAATATACTCGAATTTACCTAGTATTAGGCAAATTTCAAGCCTATTTTAGCAGCATTTACTAAATGTGTACAGCTGCCAATTGTACATTTTCCGAAAATCTCACCCAATGTTTGTGGGCTTAAAGTTACACTATAATCATAAGCAAGGTGAAAGGGCAAACTACTATAAGAATATATATATGGGTTAGAGCGTCAGAAAGCGTAACATCGCCAGCTCTAAATGTCAATTAATAAATTCTCCTATCAAAATCATAAATACTAGGTATATTTGGATTTTATAGATTCGTAAACGTATCTTCGGTTATGTTGAACTTTTGTTTTAATTTGAGATTAATTTATGAATTTTAGATTGTTTTATTTGAGATGAATGGTGAGGGCGAAAGGCGCTGAACCATCGATTTTTATTTCCATAAATATTTACAAAGTGTAATAAATGGTACAGACTAGAAATTCAAATGAAATAAAATATGGAAAAAGGATTAATATCTGTAATGTATACAGGTCTTCCAAATAACCCTGAATTTGGAATAGGATCTAGACTAGTTGATAATCTATTGAAATATATTGATATCGTGAAAGCTGGAAATATCTACTGTTGTTCAATCTGGCCAAATCCCACTGGCAAAAGTGCACAAAGGCAAATTGAAAATAACATGGTTGCGCCAGCATTAAGGTGTGACTGGTCATGACATTGAAAAGGCACTTTTTAGCACAATAAACATGAAATGAGCAAAGGTTAATTTTGATTTCCAATATCTGTCACCTGCTGTGCTTGTGGGGCATCGATTATTGGGGAAAGTGGTATGCGGTAGGCGGCAGCATTCTATCAAATGGCAGCAATGGTTGGCGCTTTTTATAAATGCTCCGTATTGGTTGAAATACACATTTCTATAGACATATGGGTCAGATTTTCTGAAAATGTACAATTGGCAGCTGCACATATTTAGTGAATTCTGCCAGATTGGGCTGCAATTTGGTCAATACTAGGTAAATTCGAGTATATTCGGCATTGCATTGGTTTGAGCAATTAGTTTGGTTATGTTAAACTGTATTTTGAAGTTTATTTTCGTCTGAAATCTGGGTTATTTAATAGGATAGGTGAAGATAAATTGTACATTTTCTGGCGATTTCATCCATCATGTTTTCACAGGTATCAACGTGTCACTCCCGGTTATTTTTAGCTCAGGTGAAATGAATTCTCACAGATCGTAGTCTGCAATCTGTTGGTGAATAAATGGATATAATAAACAATGTATTTTGCTTGGTTTTCATGATATAAATCGTCAAAGACACCCTCAAAGTGTAACCTGCACATCCTTTCATAGTTGTTTGTATTTTTTGTATTTTTTTTGTATTTTTTTTTTATTTATTATAGGCCAACAACACAATACTTTTTTTCTCTCAGACTATGGGTCAAATTTTCAGAAAATGTAAAATTGGCAGTTGTCCACATTTAGGAAATTCTGCTAAATTAGGCTACAATTTGGTCAATACTAGGTAAATTCAAGTATTATAGCATTGCATTGATTCTAGCAATCTGTTTGGTTAGGTTGAACTGTATTTTGAAGGTTATTTTCGTCTGCAGTTCGGGTTTATTTTTTATAATGTACCCATTAGAGAAGATTGGCGAAGTTGTACATTTTCTGAAAATCTGACCTCTATACATGTAGTCCCTTTCTCTCGCAGCAACTCAGAATGCAGTTTTAAACAAAAGAAAATGTACCTTTTAAGTGTTTTTTGGTTGGGAAGACTAGAATTTCTTCTTTTGGTCTCATAGCGAAGGCTTGGGAGAGCTATAATATTATATTCGTATATCAATTATATATTATGATATATATATGGGTCAGATTTTCAGAAAATGTACAATTGGCAGATCTACATATTTAGTTAATTCTGCTAAATGAGACTGAAGTATGGTCAATACTAGGTATATCTGAGTATATTTGGTATTGCCTTGATTCAAACAATCTGTTAGGTTGTGTATAAAAACTGAATTTTGAACATCAGTATTGTCGTAGATTTGTGTTATTTGAAGGATTGCTGAAGACAAATTGTACATTTTCTGAACATCTGACCCATATACAATACCTCCAACATATTGTTATGCATACTATGTATCATCGTATCATCAATGTGGGTGTGACGTCATAGTGTGACCACCCACTCCTCACCCACACACACAGACACCACCCATCAATAGAGAGCTGTTGTATTATATGTTTATAATGCTCATTCAACTCACCACTTTTGGCAAAAATCATTGATTTTTCATGAATGGACTGTCTCCTGTCACATTGGGATTGATCTGAGCATCAGGATATGAGCTGGTCATCAGAAAATGTACAATTGGCCTTCACAAATCCTCTCAAATAACACAAATTTGAGACGAAAATGTTTTTTTTCAGTGGAGTCCATTTTTGCATTAATTATATCCCAAGATACAACCAACTGTCAGGACAGCCACCCGCCGGACATCTACCCGCCGGACATCTCCCCGCCGACTTTCACCACTGGACAATTACCATCCTGGACTATTCCGCTAGGACATCTACCATCCAGGGCATTTACCTTCCTAGGACATTCACCCGCCTTATCTGAAGTTTTAAGGGAATTTTGGTGTATGGATTATATGGGTCAGGGCTCTGTTGTATAAGCTAAGCAAGGAATTTTTTCTGTAGGAATTTTTCCCTCACTACATTCATTCCTACAGAAAATTCCCAGCTCGTAGGAATATTCCTTGCTGTATAGGTGTGGGTCAGCAAAGTAGAAGGTAAATAGGATGCATAGGATTCACTCATTTCTTGGGTTTAACGATTAATATAACACATTTCCTTCAATTTGAAGCGGTAAAGTGGGTAAAATATTAGATACTTTGATTCTTATACCTTCAAATCTGATGCAGATTATCCAGATTGGATTAGAATCTAGATCCACAGGCATGACCTAGAAACTGACCCATTTAGCTGTGGGAATTTCCTACATTGATACTTGTAGTTGTTCCCTATGTAGGAATTTCCCCCAGAAGTTTTCCTACCTAAGTAATTTCCCTCATTCTTTCCTCTGATGAAACATGAAAAGACTGGAAAACTAAGGAACACCTTTTAGGTGTTCCCTCAAGAATTCCTTAGGATTTATTGACTGCAAAAATATGATTTTACTAGCCATATATATCTGCTATTATTATGGTACAAAGTTTCTGCTGTTTAGATGATTTTTCTGTTGATTATTAACATAATTTTAATAAATCTGGCTGGAAAAAAGAAGCCTCCCAAGGTGGGATTCAAACCATGGACTTGAGAGTTGAGCCTGTCTGGGAAAAAAACAAGCAGCAGTGGGTGGGGATTGAACCACCAACCTTGTTACCAATCAAAATTTGTCCTTGACCTAGTTTGTCTCAATTGTTTGTGCCTCAAGAGTGTTGATTTTGTGAGAACAAGGCATGTCCCCCCATTTACCATGTACCTTGAAGACTGTTATTTGAAGTGGGCACGGGATATTGAGTGATTCAAGGAGGGAAATATTGTAGTAAATTCCTACATGATTACATCTGCTTGGTGGGAAGGAAAAGTCGTAGGAAAATTCCCACAGAAACATATTGAAATTGTATAGGACTGAAGGAATTCCCTCAGTTTTCCTTGCTTAGCAGCTGGGAAAGAATGGTGCAGGGAAGGAATAGCCTATACTTTCAATGCTTTTTAGCGTAGGAATTTCCCAACGAAGTAAAGGAAAAAAACGTAGGAATTCCCACAAAAAAAATTATTCCTTAGCTTATACAACAGGGCCTGCAGATCTTCAGAAAATGTACCAATTCTCTCAAATAACGCATATTTAAGACAGAAATGAGCTTCAAAATGCAGTTTGACATAGCAAAACAGATACTACACATCAATGCGACACCAAATATAGTCAGATTAATCCGGTATTCATCATTTTCCAGCCTATTTTAGCCTATTTTAGTTTCCTAAATGTGTAGAGTTGTCAATTGTACATTTTCTGACGATCTGATGAGGTAGGGAATGGATGACTATTCTTACCTACCACATTGTTTTATTTTAACCCCTGTCTTAGTGAAGCTGGACACTAATCACACTAATCCTAATATTTTTTTTCAATCGCAGTCTACAAAGACAACAGAAATCCAGATATAACTAGTGTTTATGATTTTACTAACTGTGTAGGGTTGCCTTTATTGTAGGCCTACATTTTCCGACAAACTGACCCATGCATTAAATAGATTTTAACAACTACATTAGATAGCAGATGATAGAGATGTACATATATACAGGTCAGATTTTCAGAACATGTAGAGTTGGCATTTAGCAAATTATGCTAAAATAGGCTTCCATTTGGTCAATACTAGGTAAATTACGGTATATTTGGCTTTGCATTCATTCTACCAATCTGGTTGGTTAGGTTGAACTGTATTTTAAACTTTATTTTCGTCTGAAATATGGGTTATTTGTGACGATTGGTGAAGTTGAATTGTACATTTTCTGAAATTCTGACCCATACATGTGTACAGATGGTAATAAAACATTATTTCCCCCTTGCTACATACAGTACAGTAGTAGCATGGTCCGTCATATTTTACTGTTTTCCACAAAGAAATGCTGTTACATTGTGCGCTTCTGAAGCTACCAGAATTACAGTTACACAATAAAACACTTATAGACTTATTCTAAATGGCATATATGAGTCAGATTTTCAGAAAATGTACAATTGGCAGCTCTACACATTTAGGAAATTCTGCTAAATTAGGCTGAAAAATGATGAATAGGCTACCGGGTATTTTTGAGTATATTTGGCATCGCATCGATTTAAAGTATCAGTTCTGTTATGTTAAACTGAATTTGAAGCTCATTATTGTCTTAAATGTGGGTTATTAGAGAGGATTGGTGAAGGTGAATTGTACATTTCTGAACATCTGACCCATATGACAAGATTTGATGAAGAGACACTTACCAATTCTTCTGTCAGTGGAGTGGCAGAATTACAGGTTTCAGACATGGCAAATTGATTTTTAAATTTGAGCTTTAGATTGCATAAAAATAAATATGCAACACACACTAGAAAAAAAGGTGTACATGATACGAACCGACATGAGGAGAAAGTGAATTAAAAAGGTTTGGCAACATTTACAAAATTATAATTCCACACTCTAAAGTTTATCAGGTTCATAAATGTAATGCGTTATGGGTCAGATTTTCAGAAAATGTACAATTGGCAGCTGTACACATTTAGTAAACTATGCTAAAATAGGCTGCAATTTGGTCAATACTAGGTAAATTTGAGTACATTCGGCATTGCATTGATTCCAGCAATCTGCTTGGTTAGGTTGAACTGTATTTTGAACTTTATTTTCGTCTGAAATGTGGGTTATTTGAGAAGATTGGTGAAGTTGAATTGTACATTTTCTGAAATTCTGACCCTTTCAGGAAAATGAATCACAAGTCGCAAAAGATGAGATACCATTATATTTGAAAAGGGGAGATTATGCCGATTCCAATGGTGGTAAACATTAAGGACATTTGATAAGTATATTTTAAGTTTGATATTTTTATTTCTGAAAAAAAAAATTGCAATATTTTTGGTTGGACCTTTACTAGTAAAGTAGGTAAATGTACTCCATAGGATGATCTTATAAATGCATGGATATAATTATTTAATACACTATCTTGAGATTTGGTACAAATAATTCATAAGACCTGACTGACTAGATAACCCAATAATGAAAACATTCCAATGAAGCTTTCTTGTGAATAAATGACTTTGAAAAATATCAATTTTGCGACTTGTGACTCTTTTTCCTGAAACACGTCACATATGATACATTACATTACATTAGCCTACATGTTACATTAATCCTGATATAATTTAAATCATCCTTGTGAATTATTTTGAAACTTAAAAGAGACGTATGCAGATAACCTATAAAAACGCTTATTGTCAGCGGCGGTTATTTCTGCAAATATTATCTTGTTTTCTCTGTATCAGAAAATAAAAACGTTTAAAAAAATAAAAAAATGATCGGACAGATAAACGGATAAGATAAAAGGAACGAGGGTCAGATTTTCAGAAAATGTACAATTCAAGTTTGCCAATCCTCTCAAATGACCCTATTTCCAGAGGAAAATAAAGTTAACAATACAGTTCAACCTAACCAAACAGATTGCTAGAATCAATGCAATGCCGAATATACTCGAATTTACCTAGTATTGACCAAATTGCAGCCTAATTTTTGCAGAATTTACTAAATGTGTACAGCTGCCAACTGTACATTTTCTGAAAATCTGACCCACCTATCATATCCAACAAATAACAATAAAAGAAGAGAAGGATCGCTCTGAATCATGGATTTCTAATCTGAGAGATGCGTTTCATTCATATCTAGTATGTCCCTTTCAATATCCTATGGCGGTAAAATCCAGCAATACATGCGATTTAAAGGCCGTTATTCTTTCTATTCAAAACACCGACTACAGCATGACGATCTGCGTATAGCATGTCATGTTAACATTGTAAACTGATTCCATATAGATTTGTCCCTTTGAGTTTGGAGAGAAAGGAAGGATTTATCACAGATTTGGGGGATCTCGATTCCATCACAATTGAACAGTGGTTCTGAAAGTCAAAAGTTTTTTTTATTAATCTGATATGAGAGTTGTGTGTATTCATCCGTTAATCATAGAAATGAATTTTAGAAAGTCATATTGTTGAAATTTTTTCCTCATGGTATCTGTACCCTCTAGTGTTTGATTATTACAGGTTAATCCAGGCAGATTTATTTATTTCAATAGGGGAGTTGCAAGTACCACTGCGCATGTCTTTTACAGTGCATCCTGGGATGGATTCAGTTCAAATCTGACCTACACATATTTGAAAACATGTATGTCTATATATAATTGCAAGAATGTTTTTAGCAATATATAGCTTGTTTAAATGATCTATGAAAACCAAATGCATGATGGGAAAGTTTAAGTCATGTGTTATGGAAACATGTATAACACATGGCTACTGAAATTGGAACACCAATGAAATTCCATGCTGAACATGATATGTTTTCTATAGATTTTACACTGTACCATTAGTAGTCTAGTGGCCAAAGTCCATTAGGGTGAACCTAATTTGACCTAATTTTCCCAACTAAATAGGCCATTAAATAGGTTAAACTGTAAAAATATTAAAATCGTGATATTAGGCTATTATGAAATATACACAAAATAGCATGGGGTTTAATAAAAAATGGTTAGTTTAGGTATTAAAAGACCATATATCTTATTTTTTTAGGAATTAAAAAATATTTTTTAACTTTCTTTTTCAAATGCTCATAACATTTTTTGCCAAAGGTTACAGCATTGCACCCGACAGATCTGAAATCAGGAGATTCAGGAGATATAGAATCACTCATAAAACGTCGTATGGACGCCAATGCAAGGTTCACCTCTCTGGCCACCAGACTATAGTCAATAATCCTATACAAATCAAGATTCAAAATGGCGGCTATGCAAGTCCCCTATTGCACATTGATTAAAGATTAATGTCTCACGTTCATAAAGATGACATTTTACAAAGATGTCTATATATACTGTTCAATTGCACATCATTGTGTTTGTCATCTACAAAATTCCCAAATTTAAAGAAATTTAAAAAAAAAATGAAATAAACGCATGTTTAATCACGGAGATTCTCATCACTCATAAATCTTTTCCAATATACAATCGCTTTGTGCCTTCACAAAATCAACTTTTTCATTAACTAATGCCATAGGCGAATCAATCCATAGACATATATGATGGTAAGATTTTCAGAAAATGTAAAATTGGCAGCTGTACACATTTAGTAAATTCTGCTAAATTAGGCTGAAAAAGGTCAATACTAGGTAAATTCGAGTATATTCAGCATCGCACTGATTCTAGCAATCTGTTTGGTTAGGTTGGACTCTATTTTGAGCTTTATTTCCGTCTAAAATTCGGATTATTTGAGACGATGAATGAATGGTGAAGATGAATTGTACATTTTCTGGCGCCTTCACCCATAGGGGCCTATGCATTCATAATAAATACTTCTCTTCAATCGTTGCAGAAGTTGAAATTCATTTACAATGGCGTTTAACAAACGAGCGTGCTGAGCGATGATACAAGTAAATGTCGCATCATGCACAGAACTACTTTTCCTGATACAATGCCCGTTATATATGACACCTGCCTACATGGGGCAGATCATCAGAAAATGTACAATTGGCAATCTTCACCTTTTCTCGAAAATGACCCAAAGTCAAGGCTGAAATGGGGTTGAGATTATTGTTCAACATAACCAGACTAATTTATACCTGAATCAATTACAAAGGATTTTATATCTTGCGAACCCCTCATATATATATTGATGTATTTTAATTGGAAAATGCACAATTCACCTTCACCAAACTCCTCAAATAACCCAAATTTCAGACGAAAACAAACTTCAAAATACAGTTCAACCTAACCAAATAGATTGCTAGAAACAATGCAATGCCAAATATACTTTATCAAGTATTGGCCAAATTGCAGCCTATTTTAGCAGAATTTACTAAATGTGTACAGCTGCCAATTGAACATTTTCTGAAAATCTGACATTATATATATATGTGATGTGTTACAAAAAAATGAAGTGGCAAACAAACGATTTTGTGATATCATATTTGAAAAATGAGATCAAGCAAATTCTAATGTTGGACACCACGAGGGCTTTTAATTAGGATTTCTAAAGGTTTTTATATGTGGGTCAGATTTTCAGAAAATGTACAATTCACTTTCACAAATTCTCTGAAAAAACCCACATTTCAGTCGAAAATAAAGTTCAAAATACAGTTCAACCTAGCCAAACAGATTGGTAGAATCAATGCAATGCCGAACATTCTCGAATTTACCTAGTATTGACCAAATTGCAGCTTAATTTAGCAGAATTTACTAAACGTGTACAGCTGCCAATTGTGCATTTTATGAAACTGTGACCTATATGAAAAAACTTGGAGACGTTTCACGATATGCATACAATTTCACATTCAATACACATTCTCGAGACAGATCACCAACAGTTAAATGATTCTGACAAGGATTCTTGTTTAAAAAAGATTTGGCAAATATCATTTTTGCGACTTTTGACTCATTTTCCTGTAACAGCACTTATATTATAATCATCATTCACAAAAGCTTGTCTATATAAATATTAATAGATAGATTGTACGATTTATGGAAAGACAAAATAACTAAAAACATTATAAAATAGCAAAAGTTACAGAGAACACAGAGGTTCAATTTAATTTTTTACCATATTTACAATATTTATCTCACTTTGCATATCATTCAACATTATTATTCACAATGATTCATTTTCTTATGCACATTTTTGAAAAATAAAAAAAACGATTAAATGCTTGCATATATCACAACTTCATCCATTTTCTTCTTTTTTTTTTTAAAACTGGAACTGCTAAAACACCCAAACCTCATCCCCTGATCTCCCTTATAAGTGTAAGATTTTCAGAAAATGTACAATTGGTAGCTCTACATATTTAGTCATTTCTGCTCAGTTCTGCTAAAAAAAGGATACATTTTGGGTATATCTGAGTATATTTGGTATCGCATTGATTTAAAGTATCAATTCTGTTATGTTAAAGTGTATTTTGAAGCTCATTTTTGGTTTAAAATATGGGTTATTTGAGAGGTTTAGTGAAGGCGAATTGTACATTTTCTGAAAATCTGACCCATTTAGTGCAACCAGCAGAGCCTCTGGGAAGTGGTCCTTGCAATTGGAAAATACAAGTTTGAAGTTCTCATAACTTTTTTGTTGATAAGGTTTACGTGTGAGTTGGCGGTTATGGAATGGAATGAAATAATTGCATGCTGGTTACCATGGGTCCTGCAAGTAACGAGCACCCATTATCTGCTGAAGGGTGTACAAAATAGGGCTTTTATTTGTTCTCAGGTTTTTCTCTCGTCCTTGGTGTCCATACCACGTAATATTGAAATCGTTCGTGATGGAAATGCTTTAAGAGTTAGTGCTACCGTTGCTGGTGTTAGCAGAGTCTAAGCACTTAAGTTGTTTTGTGGTGAAAGTGGGCACAGGCGATGGTTATGGAAATGATAATAACCCATTAAGGAGGAGTAGGAAACTAGAATCTGTCGCTTGTATATTTTCTATCGGCATATATATGTGTAATGACCCGTTAAGCTCAGGATTAGTTGGCGTACGGTCCCTAGACATCAACATGATATGGTTCACATTTTCAGAAAATGTACAATTGGCAGCTATATACATTTAATAAATTATGCTAAAATAGGCTGCAATTTGGCCAATACTAGGTAAATTCAAGTACATTTGGCATTGCATTGACGCTAGCAATCTGTTTGGTTAGGTTGAACTGTATTTTGAAGTTTAATTTTGTCTGAAAATTGGGTTATTTGAGAAGATTGGCGAAGTTGAATTGTAAATTTTCTGAGAATCTGACCCTTATGCATGCCTGGATTTCACTAGCGCAGGCTGCTTTTTGAATGCAACCAATTTACAACGTTATTTTGATTGGTTTCAGACGAAAATAAAGTTCAAAATACAGTTCAACCTAACCAAACAGATTGCTAGAATCAATACAAAACCAGATATACTTGAATTTTCTGAAAATTTGACCCCTTATAAGTAAATTTGGTCAAATTTTGTTTGTCACAATAGCTGAAAATGTTAATGTATACATTGAAGCTGCATTCGTAAGCATCTCGCACCTATCAATTCTATCATCATTCAACCCATGAATAAAATAACAGTTGCTGCCCTACGTTGCTGTTATTATATCTTTCTAAAGGAATTTAATGTTAGTTCCATGGCAAAAACATAAAAGGTGACAATGAATAATAATAAATGAAACAGCTGCATCAAAATAGTTTGACATACCGTATTTCATCGAAAAAATGCCCGGGCACATATTTATTTCAAACCAACCTTGCCCCTTTATTGCAATACAGGTCAACTAACAAGTTGGTTGAAGGAGCGTGAATATTCTAAGAGACTGATTAACCAACAGGTTAGTTAAAAGATGGCTTTTCCAGGCTATTTCCAGGCTAAATAGAGTGTGGATATCCTGATTAAAAAGGGCTTGAAATGACATTTTCACCCCAGATACCTTCACAAACTACATGTGGGTCAGATTTTCAGAAAATGTACAATTCACCTTCATCAATCCTCTCAAATAACCCACATTTAAAACAAAAATGAGCTTCAAAATGCAGTTTAACATAACAGAACTGATACTTTAAATCAATGTGATACCAAATACACTCAGATATACCCGATATTCATTATTTTTCAGCCTAATTTAGGAGAATTTCCTAGATGTGTACAGCTGCTAATTGTACATTTTCTGAAAATCTGACCCATATAATGTCCTCCGGACAGAGCTGACGGAACTGTAGAGGGCAGAAAAACAGCTGAGGAGATCACAGATTCCCAGAACATGTCTGACAAAAAACCCTTCTTGAGCTTTATATATTAGATGCTTTTATAATAATAATTATCCCTCTATCTCTCCTGCTTGGACAGGAGCCGGCGTTGTTTGGAGTAGGCGCTTATTTATTTCACGAGGAAAAATACCCCGGCGCTATTTTGGGACACTGCGTTTCTTCAGTGAAATACGGTAGACTGGAGTGGAAAAAAGTGGATGTTTGTTTGCTTCACTGACCTTTTTTGATTAGACAGGAATGAACACAGTTTCAAATACAGAAGACCTACTGTACATGTATATAAAACGTTAAAAGAAACAATGGGGAAGAATAAGAAAGAGTAAGAAAGTTTATCTTTCTCACAAAGAGGCAGTGCTTTTAAGGTTAAAATCATTAAGGAATCTATCGCTGACCTTTTTAAATTCCAAGACGCGTATAGTTCGACTTTGAAGATTTATGGATACAAGCCCTGTTTTTTTCTCTTTGTCTGTCTCTCTTGCTGGTCGATTTAAACCGTATACATCTGTTAATGTTGTATACAAATAGTAAGATCCTTGAGAAAAGGATGGAATTCTTAGTATAGAGCAAGGAGTACAACTATATCGTTTAGAATAGGATCGGATAGTTTATGGGTCAGATTTTCAGAAAATGTACAATTCACTTTCACAAATTCTCACAAATAACCCAAATTTCAGAAGAAAATAAAGTTCAAAATACAGTTCAACATAACCAAACAGATTGCTAGAATCAATGCAATGCCGAATATACTCGAATCTACATATTATTGACCATTTTTTCAGCCTAATTTAGCGGAATTTACTAAATGTGTAGAGTTGCCAATTGTACATTTTTTGAAAATCTGACCCTTATAGAAACACACAGCTATATAATATGCAACAATAGATTGTTATGAGGCCATATACATGCAGATCCATTTGTGATGTGTTCCAGTAAAATAAGTCACAAGTCGCAAAATTGTTATTTTTCAAAGTGTTTTTTCCACAAGATCTCTTTATTGAAATGTTCTGATTTTTAGAGGGTTTAGCACTTATAGCCATATGAATCCATGTAACGAATTCCGGGACATTGTATTAAATATGTCCTAGCTTGCGTTTTGAAGGCCTTCGTATGGAGTATATTTAGTTACTTTACTGGTAATTACCCATCCAGAAACATTCCTACCTTTTCAAAAATAAAAATATCAAACTTAAAATATAGAAATACATATATAAGGTGTCCTAGTGTTTACTATCATTGGAATTAGCTTGATCTCCTCTTTTCAAATATGGTGATATCTCAAAATCCATACTTTGCGACTTATGACTCATTTTCCTAAAAGGGTCAGATTTTCAGAAAATGTACAATTCAACTTCGCCAATCTTCACAAATAACCCAAATTTCAGACCAAAATAAAGTTCAAAATTCAGTTCAACCTAACCAACCAGATTGCTAGAGTCAATGCAATGCCAAGTATACTTGAATTTACCTAGTATTGACCAAATTACAGCCTAATTTAGCAGAATTTACTAATTATGTACAGCTTTCTATTGTACATTTTCTGAAAATCTGACCCAAAACGGATCATATAATATGCCTAACTTCTCTCAGTGGCAATGGCATATTTCAGTGCACTTCCAACTGGGCTTTCTGCATGCACAAGTAAAAAGACACCCTAAAACACAAGTATACATACTGCAGTCGACTGTGGATTTGGTTTCAGTTTGTATCATTTGTGGAAGCCATTGGCCAAATTCCCCAAAGTCTTTTATTTTAGTTAGGTGAAAGTGAGGATGAAGGGTATGTGTATTTCAAAGTCGACTAACCCTTTTTACGTGCTAGGAGGGTAAGATTTTCAGAAAATATACAATTCAACTTTACCAAGCCTCTCAAATAACCCAAATTTAAGAGGAAAATCAGGTTCAAAATACAGTTCGACATAACCAGACAGATTAAGTGAATGAATACAATGCAGATATACTCAGATATACCTAGTATTCATGAATTTTCACTCTAATTTAGCAGAATTTGATAGATGTGTAGAACCGTAGATTGTGCATTTTTGAAAATCTGACCCAGATCAGATCCATTGCCTGTTCTGTGTTTCAACCGGTGAAATATGTCTTTATTTAATTGTCCAACTCTCACTATGCATTTCCAAAGCCATTTGCAAAAACATATCCACGTTTCTAGAAGAATGGAATACCAAAATGGGATCAATTATGTAGAACATTCCATATATGAAGACGCACAAGGTACAAAACAATGAAAGAACATCAAATCTCATCCACGGAAACTGTTCGATGTGTCATGAATTAAATATGATATTAAAATGATAATACTTGATCATGACAGAAGGGATAGATTTTTAATCAGATTAATAAGGTCATCAATCACTTTTTAATTTGAAGATGCATGAACAAGGCCACCATGAAGATATACGACAGGCTTCAGACATAGCGTACGCATCCAATAATTCAAACTTTAATCAATTTAATGGTGAGAATACTGGTACACCAGCCTCTCTGGTAAATTATAAATGCTTTAAAGTCTCAAAATCCATAAATGGCTGGGGGTGAAGATTAAAGGACTTATTAGACGGTATTATCGCTCATTCAGAAATCCAGCGTAATTAATTTCAGTATAGAGCACCAGGGGGACACTGGTGTGCCTTTGTGGGCTCCATTAGTGGTGCTATATTAATGTGCTCGCCCTTCTCTATAATAGGGCAGTTTTGTCTACGGCGGTTTCAACCTTGAGTTGCATTGGATGGTGGGTGTCCCTGTGAAGGATGCTACAGGAGAATCCCGCATTTGGAGTGAGTGAGATTGGTTGCTTTACTCCCTTATCAACACATTGAAGGTTATATCAAGGGCGGGAGAGCTGAGAGGGAGGCAATTTATGATCTTACCCAGGAAATAGAGATAGAGAGGAAGGGAGAGAGAGAGAGAGAGAAAAGAGACAGAAAGGCACTTTATGATCTTACCCAGGAAATAGAGATAGAGAGGAAGGGAGAGAGAGAGAGAGAGAAAAGAGACAGAAAGGCACTTTATGATCTTACCCAGGAAATAGAGATAGAGAAGAAGGGAGAGAGAGAGACAGAGAAAAGAGACAGAAAGGCACTTTATGGTCATACCCAGGACCAGCCCACATTTGGTTGAAACTGCATTCTCAGCTATTACGACAAAACAAATCTTTCCAAATTCACTCATATTATGATTTAAACATTGGATTCATCGTAGGAAAAGATTCGGGCGGGTCCTCCAAATACAAATGAGGACGTTTTAGAAGCACTACAAAAAAACAATTGGACAAAATCTTCTAAAATGTTGGTCGAATGACTTTTAGATGGGTTGGAAGAGAATGGAACAAAAAGTAGAAAATATTAAGTTCTTGAAAAACGTTAATTGGGAGCGCAGCTTTAAACTGTGTGTGGAAATATTGCATCAAATTTTATAAGGATCAATAAAAGATTAATATTAGAGAAGTACATAAATGATGGTCAATGTTAAAATCTGTTCAAGGACCGATTTTGAACCCTAAACGACCAATAAGAAACGTTGATACACTGAGGGGCGTGGCTCTTGAACACTCTGACGTACATGATGGGGGAGCCTAGCAACCACTTGGTTACAAGAAATTGAGGAATACCTGCATCATCATATATATTAATCATGTTGATTAGTATACAACTGCTAGTTACCTGTTAGAAATCTCTCACCCTCTTCCTTTCACTCTCTCTCTCTCTCCCACTCTCTCCCTCCCTCTCACCCTCTCTCTTCCTGTCCCTGCCCTCCCTGCCCTCTCCTCTCCCTGTTCTCTCCCTCCGCTCTTCTTCTTTCTACTCTTCCCCTCTGCTCACTCTCCCACTCTCACCCCCTCCTCTCTGCCTATACCTCTCACCCTTTCTCATTCTTTCCCTGCCCTTCCTCCCCCTCTCCTCTCCCTGTTCTCTCCCTCCGCTCTTCTTCTATCTCCCCTTCCCCTCTGCTCTCTCTCCCACACTCTCTCTCCCACTTTCTCACTCCTTTCCTGTCCCTGCCCTTCCTCCCCCTCTCCTCTCCCCGTGCTCTCCCTCCGCTCTTCTTCTATCTCCCCTTCCCCTCTGCTCTCTCTCTCTCCCACTCTCTCTCTCTCCCACTCTCTCACTCCCTCCTCTCGTGTGTGGGGATGTCACGATTGTACTGGAAGACCTGATTTTAAATCAGATGTGCATTAGCAGTTGTGTTCATCTTAATAGATACAAAATAAAGAACTTCTTATACTTTCCTCTCCAGTAAGTGTGAAATTCAGTTGCTATTTCCATTCTGAATATAGAATCATCTAGGATGATGGAGCTTGAATGAATGAGAATCTACGGGAAATATCACATTTGGTTCAACAACTCTTAAAGATATTGGGCTACATTAGTTGTTGACGGGAGGAAATGTTGTGTCTGTGTGTGTGTGTGTGGGGGGGGGGGAGTAGCATGTTTATTGCTAGAAAATAATATTACATTGTGTATTTGATTATATTTCATTTGTATCATTATAGATCTTTTTAAACGTACTATTAAAGTAAAAGTTTTATACAAGTATTAAATATTAATCAATGCAACTCCCAAGTGATATTTTGAAAATGTATTATTGTATTACATTATTATTTTATTACAGCACAGAACTACCATTCTCAGAGTTGTTGTCAAATGACCAGTCACTAATGATGTTTTCCAGGAAAATGCGTCACAAGTGGTAAAAGTGATATTTTTCAAAGTGTTTTATACACAAGATCCCTTTATTGGAATCTTCTGAATTAGTTGGTGCATACCGCTGCTAAAAGTATAAATACATGCACCAAATTTCAAGACTGTATATTGAATGCATGTACATATGCATATCTGAGGTTATCCTAAGGAGTATATTTAATCACTTTACTATAGTGAGCGACCACCAAACTCTTTTTCATGGTTTGATACATAATATAGAAGCACTTATTGGACGCCATAATGTTTACTATCATTGGATTCCCCTTGATGTCATCTTTTAAATTATGATGATATCTCAAAATCCAGTTTTGCGTCATGTGGCTGATTTTTCTGTAACGCCTAACTAATAAGGCCCTGACAGTCTAGGCCCAAAGTTGAGAGAGTCACTTCAAATGAAGGGAATTCCTCTCGCCTCAAACAGCAAATTGCAATTATAATTCCATTAAGACCACAAAGCGTCATTATATTCCCATTAAAACGCCAAGTCCTAGGCCAGAAAACCGATTAGCGAAGTAGGCTGACATACCATTCCTATCTGATCTGAGGGTTTGGACCTAGAGTGCTGATGACTGATGAGGTGGCAATGGAAACCCCCCTATGATATCAACTTGAGCAGTGCTACAGGCAATCGTTCCCACGGTGCATATGATCAGTGCAAGAGCTGCATTAGACATTAATGTCATGTTCACTCTGATTCCTACTCATCCTCCCTCGCTCTTTCACTCAACCTCCCTCGCTCAATTTCGCTCCAGCCCATCATCATATGGGTCAGATTTTCAGAAAATGTACAATTCGCCTTCACCAATCCTCTCAAATAACCCACATTTAAGACAAGAATGAGCTTCAAAATGCAGTTTATCATAACAGAACTAATACTTTAAATCAATGTGATACCAAATATACTCAGATATACCCGGTATTCACCATTTTTCAGCCTAATTTAGGAGAATTTCCTAAATGTGTAAAGCTGCCAATTGTACATTTT
Organism: Sthenelais limicola; assembly: GCA_942159475.1. Taxonomy (NCBI): domain Eukaryota; kingdom Metazoa; phylum Annelida; class Polychaeta; order Phyllodocida; family Sigalionidae; genus Sthenelais; species Sthenelais limicola. Next base: position 37,172,893 of record OW804095.1, read on the forward strand.
CTGAAAATCTGACCCATATCCAGTCCTCTGGTCCCGCAGAGGTCTGATAGTTCCTGTGCTGGTTATTGTTTTCTGCTATTGGCTCATCTGAAAGATAAGTGTTCTGGTTTACCTCCCACCTAGCCATTATTTCACCCACGGATTCTTTTTATTTTTTCAACTAAATCCCAAGCTTGTTCTAGAGCAAAAGATTCAACTGTTCTAAAATAATTGTAGTAGTGAGTATGATGTGGGATACACAATCGTCTCTATCAATATCGGCAATTCATGTTGATTAATATAAATATATTATATACAATAGGGGATTTGCATAGCCGCCATTTTGGATCGTGATTCGCATGGAATTATGGGACTAATGGTACTGTATAAAATCTATGGAAATCAGGCCATGTTGAGCATGTAATATTTATTAATGTTCTAATGTCAATATCCACGTGTTATACATGTTTCCATAAGACATTTCTGCAATTTTCGATAAAAATGGTGCCAAATATTTGTATGTCAGATTTCATTAGAATCCATCCCAGGATGCATTGTAACAGACATGCGCAGTGGCACATGCAAATCCCCTATTAAATCGCTATTTGTTAGACTAAGATGTAGACCATAATTAAGATTCATTCAGAACAAGAGAACGCAAGTGGCAAAGGGTTCTGACAACTAAATTATGACAAAAGGTCTCGACCCTAAATCATACGACTCCAAGCCCCCCCCCCCCCCCCAAAAAAAAAATGAACTTGGGAAGGGTCATACATGGGTCAGATTTTCATTGAATGTACAATTGGCAGCTGTACACATTTAGTAACTTTTGCTAAATTAGGCTGCAATTTGGCCAATACTGGGTAAATTCGAGTATATTCGGCATTGCATTGACACTAGTAATCTGGTTGGTTAGGTTGAACTGTATTTTGAAGTTTTTTCTCGGCTGAAATGTGGGTTATTTGAGAAGATTGGCGAAGTTGAATTGTACATTTTCTGAAAATCTGACCCACATGCTATTGACATAATATGAGTAGACTAATATGGCACTAGTTTCAGATGATATCTTGCCATGTATTACAGCAGAGTTCATATATGGGTCAGGTTTTCAGAAAATGTACAATTGGCAGCTGTACATATTTTAGTACGTTCTGCTAAATTAGGATGCAATTTGGTCAATACTAGGTAAATTCAAGTATATTTGCCATTGCATTGACTCTAGCAATCTGGCTGGTCAGGTTGAACTGTATTTTGAACTTTATTTTCGTTTGAAATTTGGGTTATTTGTGAAGATTGGTGAAGTTAAATTGTACATTTTCCGAAAATCTGACCCATAAGCTACCCAATGAATGGAGAACACATGCATACTTCCACTCATGTGGATACAATGATAAACTCTTCAGTCGGATCCGGCGATCCAAATTCTCCGGTCTTTATTTATTTCTCCTTCTACAATAGCTCTACATTATTCTAAATATATTCAAGTTATAATTAAGAGGGTCAGATTTTCAGAAAATGCACAATCTACAGTTTTACACATCTATCAAATTCTGCTAAATTAGAGTGAAACATGATAAAATACTAGGTATATCTCAGTGTATTCTGTATCGTATTCATTCAATAAATCTGTCTGGTTATGTTGAACTGTATTTTGAACCTAATTTACTTATTAAATTTGGGTTATTTGAGAGGATTCGTGAAGGTCAATGTACATTTTCTGGAGACTTGACCCATGTATAACAGCTGTTGAGGCAGATGATAGGCTTTGTATGAAAGACGTACAACCCATCTTTACTGGAATATATTGGTGCTGCATGGGGTGATAAAGATAAGATAATAACCACGAGGATAATTATATTATCAAAGGCACTCGGTGATGATTATAGGGACATTTATGATGCCCATAACTAATAAGTTTAAATAATTATTTAAATAACATGCCATGCATGGGCAATTGCATGCACACATGCATAGCATTTCATAACCGATATAACACTTATAAATGTCACAATATATTCAAGAAAATTAGAGAGGTTCAGCAAGTAATCGTATCTCAATTACGTAACCATATCCATATCTCTTACGTGAATTACGTGGCATTTTTATGTATAAAAAATAAATTGTAAGATGAAACATTTTGCTTGATATGTTATGCTTTTCCAAGCCATGTTTGGCGGAATCCTTTTTTTAAATGTTTATGTTTGTACATCAGAGATACGGATGCGTTTCTATTCCGTTTACGTTTAGGTTAGCGATGCTGTTATATATGGGTCAGATTTTTAGAAAATGTACAATTGGCACCTATACACATTTAGTAAAAACTGCTAAATTACGCTGCAATTTGGTCAATACTAGGTAAATTCGAGTATATTCGGCATTGCATGATTCTAGCAATCTGTTTGGTTAGGTTGATATGTATTTCGAACTTTATTTTCGTCTGAAATTTCGGTTATTTGAGAAGATTGGTGAAGCTGAATTGTACATTTTCTGGCGATTTCACCCATATATAACCGCATAAGAGCCATACTCTAGTTCATGCTCAACTCACTCACCACCCAATGTTGTAGAGAAAACCCCACTGACAGACAAAGAAACAGTCAGTTTGAGGATCTACTTTAATCCCTGTAGTTAGACTGTCAGGAGCTTATTTTCTCGTCCAAACCTGGGCAGGTGACACCTATAAAACTAGGGGTTAACGCTGTCACGGCTAGAGTTTCATGTGGGTCAGATTTTCAGAAAATGTACAATTCTTCTTCACCAATCCTATCAAATAACCCACATTTAAGACGGAAATGAGCTTCAAAATGCTGTTTAACATAACAGAACTGATACTTCATATCAATGCGATACCAAATATACTCAGATATACCCGTTATTCATCATTATTTTTAGCAGAATTTAGCAGAATTGACTAAATATGTATAGCTACCATTTGTACATTTTCTGAAAATCTGACCCATCATGTGCAAGTTAGGTGTCCTTGGGTTGTTACAGTCATTAGCTACAGTGGCAGGGAAGGGCACACCGGGAGAGGGTTCAAGTGAGTGTGTCACTGACAGGGCCGATCCAGAAATAGAGAGGCAGGGGGTTGAAAAGGGCTCCTTTCATCAATGCCTTTTTTTTTAAAGAAAGTTTTATTGTTCAAAGATTCACACACGTGATAATTCTCATTTGCCAATTTACATACAGGTTAACTTACGAGTTGGTTGAAGGAGCGTGAATATTGCACAAGTTGCGTAGCAACGAGTGCAATACTCTAAGCGACTGAAACCAACGAGTTAGTTAACAGATTTATTATATATGCTTTCAATCATCACAATAGAAAAAAATCGAGTCAAAAATCTGAATTTTACCGGTAATATTAGTAATAAGCAGATTGGTTGCCATGACAACCAAAAGTAAATCACTAGTGAAATACGCACTATGCGTAACTCACTCTAGGTACGTTGTTTTCAGAGCAATGCGTGTATAATAAAAAAACAATATTCGATCAACTTTATAACATCTAGACAATTTAACTTTAATTTGATTAATGATACTGGTCTATATAATCATTTACACTAGTTTAGTTGTTGTTTTAATAGATTAAGTTCTATATAATTTCCAACTAGCTTCAAGTCACCTCCCGAAAAAATCTCTATTCAGCAGCTATATATTGCCTTTATGTTGGAATACATTTAAATGGTCAACAAATATAATACATAGGCCTACGGTATTTTTCGGAAAAAATTCTCTTAGTTTTTTTTTATTCTAAACCACCTCAAAAGGTGTCAAAAATTTAAAGGACAATTATTTTCTAAAAGGGACAAAAAGAAAAGACTATTAATTAGCAAATGGAAGAAAGGGGCTTGTGTGAGTTGTCTTAGTCAGAAGTGTTAAGATCGTTCCTATATGTTATAATTTTGTAAATGAACTTTGATATTTAAACAAATATAATATATCATAATCTATCCCTATTCCAATGATTATAGGATTAATATCTATGATAATCATTCCTCATATGCATGCTTAGAGAAAAGCTCAGGCTCCATGCTGGGTGGATTCTGGATTTATTCCACCCTTTCACAAAGTAAAAGTATGGAAATTCCTGTGAAAAAACATTTTAAACTATCAATATTCAAGAAATATGTTGTCTAATTGATTCTAATTAAGCTTATTGCTTCAGAATCCCACTCACACAAAAAGTAGTTCCTTTCATAGCTTGGTTTACATCCAGACGTTCCCTCAGATAATGCTTTGATGACGGCTGTCACGGAATGCACATGCGTCATTGGTAACTATTGACCCATTTCTGGGATCTCAATGCCTGCTAAAATTCTTGAGAAATTAATCCAGAAACAACTTTCGCTTCACTTTGAAAATAATAATCTTTACTATGACAAGCAGTATGGTTTCAGAAAGGGTCGGTCGGTAACCCAAGCTCACATAGATCTTCTACAGGAAGTCTATGAGAGCATCAATGATACAAAATCGTGTGTGGCAGTCTTCTTAGACTTTAAGAAGGCTTTCGATACCGTCCACCATGAGAAATTATTGTTAAAACTAGAGAAATATGGTATCAGAGGTCATTCCAACATTTGGTTTCGGAATTACCTAACAAATAGAAAACAATCTGTTAGGGTCAATGGTCTTATCTCATCCCAAGAAACAATATCTTTTGGCGTTCCTCAAGGAACAATTCTAGGACCTATCCTCTTCTCAATTTATATAAATGATTTAAATGAAATAGTCGAAAATTCTATCATTCAGCACTATGCTGATGATACAGTCCTCTTGCACAGCAGCAAAGATCAGGGCAAATTAATAGATCAACTACAACGAGACCTGAACCTCATCCATTCGTGGTGTAAGGTAAACAAAATTTCTATGAATGTTAGCAAGACCCAATACATAAAATTTAATATTGGGCGCCAAAAATCAAAACCAACAGCTACAAAAAACTTGGTTCTAGGAGATGAGACCTTGGCTCAAGTACAACAATACAAGTACCTAGGCCTAATAATAGATGAGAGATTGACCTTCAACGAGCACCTGCAAGGTGTTATAAATAAGGTACGTTGGAAGGTAAATCTCCTCAGAAAGACAAGAAATGTAATCAATAAGAAACTAAAAACAACTATTGTAAAAATGTTGATCTTACCGGTTATTGACTATGGAGACATATTCTACATGTCAGCTTCAAAGAAGTTGATAGGTAGGATCCACACTCAGTTAAACACCTGTCTGCGATACATTACAGATGTTGGTAAGAGAACAAATGTCGACCAAGCCTATCAAGATTTAAAAATTAAAACAAATGAACAAAGGACTGAAATTCATATTGTAGAAAGTGCATTCTATCTCTCACAAACAGCGAATAACCTGGATGATAGAAACCTGTCGACCAGGAGTCACGCTGAGAATAGGAAGAACTTCAGGATTAATATTCCAAAAACAACAACCTACAAAAATAGCTTCATTTACAAAGCTAAAACCACCTGGAATGCACTTCCTACAATAATTAATAAATTAGACACCAAAAAAGAGGTTAGAAAACACCTTGACCAAATATAAAGTGGAAATCTATTCACATAAATACCCTTGTCAAAGTCTTTGACAGTGTCAAATCGACTTAAAAATACTTTACTGTAACGCACGGAATCGACATATCTCGTCAACTGTATAACCGTGTAAAGGGAATGAGTCAGGAGTACACCTGTTTCCCACACGTTGCACCTATATTGCTACTTAACTAATTAGAGATTAAATACTCAGGAGTACACCTGTTATTCTCTTAACATGATATTATTGTATTTAGAAAGACTCAAGGGCATAGCCTTCGAACTTGTTGTGATTCTGTATTAGTCAATTATTTCTTTTTTTTTTTTTGTCCAACATCGGATCTTTATTCATTAGAAACATTTACAATAGATTAAGGTGAGGATTTTGTAACATCGAGATATTTGAGTTTGGGACGTCTCGTGAAGGCCCTTAGATGATTGTACCTGGTGGATATGCCAAAAATTATGTTTTGACTCCGTTGTCTTTTTTTTTTTTTTCTCTAAGTCATTTATTTCTTACTTGTCTCTTTATGAAAGTAAAACAGTATTATTATCACCCCTTTCGGCCGGGGTAACGGCAGGGAGAACTGGAGGTCACCTCTAGAAGTCTGTATACCTATTTGTCATATGTAACTGTCCTAACTGATGAATAAAGTAGTTCTTATCTTATCTTATCTTATTGTTACTTGCATAACGGCCATGCTGAACAATGGTTATTTTTACATTTTCTGTATTTCCTGAGCCTTCTGACAGTACTAGGTTAAAACTTTGTGACAAAAGTTTGGAATTCGCGCTACCTTCGTTATTTTGACGTCTGCTTGTGCATTAATTTATATTTGTTACTGTTTGAGTGATGAGGCAAGGGACTGCTTCTAATTTCCGTACACTGGAGGTGTGGTGTACGACACATCGCACACGGCAACCTCAGGTGCATGCAGTGTACAATGCTAAAGGGACGACGCAGCAAGGGTGGAATAAAAAGAGATCCTGTGTTTAAACCACTTGTGTCTTATTTTCCTCTAACACATTAGAAATTGATTCCCTTTCTGCCCCCACCTCCATTGTAGGCTCAGCACCTGTAGCTGTGTGGGCTGTCAGTGGGGAGCGTGACAGAGTGGGCATGCAAGGGGTGTGAGAAGTGATAGGGGTGGCAGGGCCTGGGTGATGTGCTTATAGGGGCTTATACTACAGTCAGTTCCAGATAACCAGATAAACAAGGTGGTGTGGGTGGGCGAGACACAATTGAGAACCACTGGGAAGCTTGTCAAATACATGGGTCAGATTTTCAGAAAATGTACAGTTCGCCTTCACATATCCTCTCAAATAACCCACATTTAAGACAAAATGAGCTTCAACATGTAATTTAATATAACAGAATTGATACATAAATCAATGCGATACCAGATATACACAGATATACCCGGTATTCTTCATTTCTCCGCCTATTTTTGGAGAGTTTCCTAAATATGTAGAGCTGCCATTTGTACATTTTCTGAAAATCTGACCCACATAGTCACCTCAAGAACAGCAGGTAGATGGAGTAATCTTACCTTATCTTCGCAATCTTCTCAAATAGCCTACATTTTAGACGAAAATAAAGTTCAAAATGCAATTCAACCTAGCCAAACAGATTGCTAGAATCAATGCAATGCCGAATATTCTCGAATTTACCTAGTATTACAGAATAATTTTGAAGAATTTACTAAATGCGTACAGCTGCCAATTGTACATTTTCTATACCGTGGATTGTTCTAAGGTATATGATTCAGAAAGCGGGCAGAATTGAGTCCTGCGTGGAAGCATATTATGGAAAACGATTGCAGATACAAGATATACTTTTATGACTATTTTGAATCATTCAATTGTCTGCCACATGTGGCTAACACAGGGAGTTATCATTCAGTCCAAAGGGTGGTCTTTATAGAGAGGTTCTCAAGCTATGTGGAAAAGAGTATAGAGTAAAGTACATTGACAGGACATATAGTAGGTGTGGAGGGGAGGTGTGGTTCAGGAACACTTGTCTTGTCGGGTCAGTAATATTGATGATGGTAGTTGAGGTGACGAGGACAATTCATTTTGTGCTCAGTTTATCTCTGAGCAGGTGCAGAGCTCTGCTCTTCCCCTCCTCTTCCCTTCTGACTTCACTACACTTTTATGCTATCATTTCAGCTCCTACACATTTACACAATATGTAAAACATTCTTATATGTGACCTGGCCGATGAGAATGAGTCAGAAGTCGCAAAATTGATATTTTTAAAAGTGATTTATATACAAGATTGCTTTGTTGATATGTTTTCATTTTTAGGGTGTTTAGTCCTTGAGGTCGTATGAAGACATGTGCCAAATTCTGAGATCGTGTATTAAATATATCATTGTGTTTCTAAGGTCATCCTATGGAGTATATTTAGTTTCTTTTCTAATCAGTGTCCACCCAGAAATATTGCAAACTTTTTTTCAAACATAAATGTATCAAACATAAAATATAGAAAGACTTCTTAGATGACATTCATGTTCACCACCATAAGAATCAGCTTGATCACATCTTTTCAAATATGATGATATCTCAAAATCCATTTTTTTGTGATTTGTGACTCTTTTTCCAGTAACACATCACATATGCAATTCCAAAAACGAAGATTTCAAATAAAGTTCAAGTTTAAAATGTTTATGCAATGTTTATGAATATTGTGGACTTGTTACTTGTCAAACTTTGTTTATGCATTCTGGTATATGAGGATAATGTATGATTACATTGTTTGATAATATAAATGGGGTCTTATGACTGCACAAAATCATTTCAGATACTACACTGCTATGCCTATGACATTGGTCGGTGGACTTCTGCCCGCTGGCATCAGGCTGAATGTACGTCCTAACATTTATACATCTAAGGGACGCTACTTTACCAACATGCCGCTCTCTCCCGTCATGCCTGATTGCCCCGGTGTTGGCGGCCTGCCGTGGGACGTAATGTTGGGACAAAATTAATGTGAAAAAGCTTGGTCTGGGATTCGACCCCACAATGTTCAGATTGAAAGTCCTAGGTGCTAACCATTTGACCATAGAGGACTGTAGAGATGATGCATACAAACAATGGGCATATCTGGACTTCACTTTATAGTATACCTGTATTAATACACCTGTTACGTAATAGCTGCATCGGTGGATAGCCGTGAATATTTCATGCCTGTTATGGACGTCCATACATGGATGTTGGGGATATATTATGTACTTCTCCCAGACGATGCTCATATCCTGAGATTCAGAGTGTATATAGAAATTGCAGATCTGTAATCGCATTTATTTAATTTGTGATGAAACCTGTAGAGTATGTTGGGATACAGTTTATAAGCTTTAAATCTGTGAAATGAAGATGGAATTCCCAATAAGTTGAAAGTTATTATCTAAACATCATCATTTTGAAATAAGGGACATTATAAACACACACACTATTGAGACATTACATAATAGTTTATGAAATATACATTAATAGCATTCTTATTCGGTGGAATTTAAATTTAAATTTGTTACAGTACAAACTAGGTTAAAATGGTCGGAAAGAAGAAAGGATTACACTATTTTTTATTGCATTCGTTTCACTACAAAGAGTAAAGGTCACTCATACATCTTTTATCTCTTTATTCGATTTGATCCGATTTTAACAGGTAATTCTGATTGAAAGGACCTCATTTGGGTGCTGCTAATGGATCCTACTTTCATCGGGTGCTATTCATCTTTACTTAAAGCTTTTATACTAATCTAGTATCTAAGGACATTACAGTTATATGGGTCAGATTTTCAAAAAATGTTCAATTGGCAGCACTATACTTACTATACTACTAGCTAAATTCTGCTAAAAAAATATATATTTTGGGTATATCTGAGTATATTTGGTATCGCATTGATTTAAAACATCAGTTCTGTTATGTTAAACTGCATTTTGAAGCTCATTTCTGTCTCAAACGTGGCTTATGTGAGAGGATTGGTGAAGGCGAATTATACATTTTCTGAAATTCTAACCCATATTTAAAAAGATAAGTCACCCACATTACCATCTTATTGTTAAACAGAGGTTTGCTGAGATCTGCTCAAAGCACCATCCTGTTATCTTATTCAGCCTCTGTTCTTTACTTTTGGGAACTTCATTGATTTTAATGTAATTGAGAAATAAAAGCTTGCCTTGAAGGACAAAGAAAACATGACCCAGTACCCGTGTCAACAACCAAACAACTGAAACATTTCAATTGATTCAACGTTGCACAAACTAAACCTCGGCACTGAAAATATTGATCATTTGAATGAATGCAAAGGAAAATCGCTTTTAATGAAGAAATGCAGCGCTTTGTAAACGCCAAAGAAATTACTTCACAAGGGTTTCGTATTGTTGATGTTTAGTGCGTGATAGACAATTAGGATCTTAGTGCATTACTGTTTAAAACTGTATCTTTGTTAATCCAGAACTCAGTTCAGTGAGGTAATATCAAACGCTGAAACCGAAAGCAAACATAAGTCTTCCTCCATGGTTAATTGATTAATTGATTAATATATTCTTAGATGTTGTTGATGAAATATCACTCAAGTCGTCATCTCTGAAAGTTGAGGGTGTGGGCGGGGAGAAGGATTGTTGATTCTTCGCGTAATCGATGATTGACACAGGTGTATAATTTTATGAATTTTAATATATTCTTTATTGTACTGACATTTACAAAGGGGAATATGCATTGATTGATCAGTTCTCCAAGTTTGTTCTGATTGGACGTGAACTACTTACACCAACAATTTTAAAAGATCATATAGGGAGAGAAGGTCACATCTATAGTGATTATGGCAAATAAATTTGAGGGGTCTAATAATTGAATTTTTTGTAATTCTGTAATCCTTTTTTCTTCTATTTGTTTAAACTGAAAATATCGCTGTAACTCAATGACTATGTGAGCCTATTGCAAATAAAAAAAACAACTAAAATCTATTCAGCTTCGTTTATTAATCATGTACTGTATTAAGTTGTTTTTTTACTGTATTCATTATTACTTTTGTTTGTCAAAATTAAAAGAATTAACGTTTCAATAGGGGTACAACAGTACTAGATTATTAACGCATACTCGGGTATATTTCACCTAGGTTTAGTTTCCCATCTAACATTATTGAATATTTTGCAAACACATTAAAAAATGCTACATTTTGTGATTCTTCAGATGTTTGCAGACAGTTCCCATATGAGACGGTTTCAGGAAAATGAGTCACAAGTAGCACACAATTGATTTTGAGATAAATCATATTTGAAAAGATGAGATCAAGCCGATTCCAAGAATAGTAAACAGTAGGACATCACAGAAGTATTTCTATATTTTAAGTGTGATATTTTTATTTTTGAAAGAAATGTTTGCAATATTTCTGCGTGGACATTTACAAGTAAAGTAACTAAATATACTCGATAAGATGACCTTCTAAATGCATGAACATATTTTATACACTGTCCTGAAATTTGATACATGCATTCATATTACGATAAGCGTTAAACACACCAAAAATGAAAACATTCCCACTACGAGATCTTGTGAATAAAACACTTAGAAAAATAACAATTTTCCGACGTGTGACTCATTTTCCTGAAACACATCACATATTTCGGATTGTGGGGACATGCAAGAGAAGCTCACTTTCAACTCAGCCTTCCCCAGTGGACAATAAAACAGCTCTGGTTTTACAGTAATTGGGAAATAAAAGTGGGGAGGAAAGAGCAAAGAAAACATGACGACCTAACCGTTGATCTCATGTCAACAATTAAAACTGAGAAACAACCCAATTGATTCAACTTAATGCCAAATTTCTTTCAGGCAAGAATTCTTTGAAAATGTTTACGCTTGGAGTCGGATTACTGATTTCCACAGATGAGAACCCAACACAATTTCAATGAGGTTCAGATCACAAGGACAATATAGATGGGTCAGATTTTCAGAAAATGTACAATTGGCAGCTGTACACATTTAGTAATTTCTGCTAAATTAGACTGAGAAATGGTCAATACTAGGTAAATTCGAGTATATTTGGCATTGCATTGATACTAGCCATCTGTCTGGTTAGGTTGAGCTGTATTTTGAACTTTATTTTCGTCTGAAATTTGTGTTATTTGAGAAGATTGATGAAGTTGAATTGCACATTTTCTGAAAATCTAACCCAGATATTGATACCACTCATGTTACACCTTTCGGACCCGTATTCTCAAGAACAATGATTATTAAGTTCTTTGGCGTAATACTGTTTCAAGGCTAGGTGACAAAAGGTCCCTTTAAGAGAGGTAGAACTTGAGGAGAAGATGGGTCAGATTTTCAGAAAATGTACAAATTGTCTTTTGCAATCCTTTCAAATAACACATATTTAAGACAATAATGATGTTCAAAATTCAATTTAACACAACCAAACAGATTGTTTGAATCAAGGCAATACAAAAATATACTCAGATATACCTAGTTTTGACCATTTTTCGGTCTAATCGTCAGCAGAATTTACTAAATATGTAGACATGCCAATTGTACATTTTCTGAAAATCTGACCCAGTTGCATTTAAAGGTCTGTTTAATTTAAGGCATTAACTGCAACAAGAGCCAAGGCATGAGGTAATGGGAGGAAAGGTTATTGATAATCACTATTGTATTCAAATTGGTTTGAGGGTTATTTCATTCAATGCAATTTTCTTTTTTAAGGGTAAAATCGTACAATTCATCTTCGCCTATCCTCTCAAATAACCCAGATTTCAGACCGCAATAAAATTCAAAATACAGTCCAGCCTAACCAAACAGATTGCTAGATTCAATGCAATGCCGAATATACTCGAATTTTACCTAGCATCGACCAAATTGCAGCCTTATTTGGCAGAATGTACTGTTGCCAATTGTACATTGTCAGAAAATCTTACCCATAGACAAATTTATTGACTGAAGATTTTACAAATGTAATACGTTTCACTCTGTCAAATAAAGAAAATCACATATTGTAATGTGTAATATTGTAACAGCATTGTATTAACATTGTGTCAGCACCAGTCCACCATCATAGCACTAGAATTAGATAAACTAGAACCAGTGTGAGTCAGTAGTTAGACACAGCAGTGGACAGAAAACCATGGAATTCAGCAATGAATATATGGGTCAGATTTTCAGAAAATGTACAATTCACTTTCACGAATTCTCTGAAATAACAGATTCCAGACGAAAAATCCAGTTCAAAATCCAGTTCAAGCTAGCCAAAGAGATTGCTAGAATAAATGCAATGCCAAATATACTCGAATTTACCTAGTATTGGTCAAATTTCAGCCTAATGTAGCAGAATTTACTCAATGTGTACAGCTGCCAATTGTACATTTTCTGAAAATCTGACCCATATGCCTGTGAGCCCATGTCTAGGTTAAAGTTGATTTGCGAAATGACTATGTATCTTCATTGTATTTGACTACTTGTGAAATGATTTGACTTATTGATTTGCTGTATAACATTCTAAATAAATAAAAAAGAAATATTACAAACACATTCAACCTAGTTACCTAATAATAATGTATGCACTTTAACACACAATATTATACTTCAAATAACTCTGAGTCGTTCCTATCAGCTCGTTCAGATACATGTTGATCAGTTGTTCTTTACCTTACTATCATTAACATTGCCTTACAAAATACAACATGGGATAAATATTCACCATGGTCATAATAACTACCATACCACATTTGTAAATATATAAATTTAACTGTGTATATGTAAATCATAATATTTCCAATATCGTAGCATGACATTCTTCAAGACTTGTTAGTGCTCTGTGGAACTATTATTACCTGCGATGATGTGGACTACACACTAAGAAATCGGCTGAAAATTCATCTGGATCCACGTAATTACCTGTTGGTTCCAGGTACAAACTTTAGTTTACATGGATACAATGTGCATGCGTGGTTTCCCTGTAATTTTACACTGTTCCCGCGCACTGTTCCCACTGTTCAGTCAAGCATGCAGTGCCTATTGTTTCAGCGGAGCATGCACCAGTGATTTCTAGGTCAGCCCAACATAAGCCTCGTTCTGGGCCATAAGTTTAAAACATCCAACGGTGCAATATGCTGCAGCCATGCAGTGGGAATTTGGATTTGCTATGCCTGTATATCCAATGCCTGTATATCCAATACTTTCAGGTAAGTAATATACAGTACTTCTTTCTGTTTTGTGGATACCTAATGTTTTACATGTTTTTGCTGTAGACTGGGACCAAAGCAACGCAGGGAAGGTGGGAAATAATCTTAAAGAAGGGGGGTGGGGTAGGATTGATTCATTTCTCTGCAATACCCGTTCAGTATAATGTGCAAAGGTGGCAAATTTCGCAATTGTACATTCTAAAAAAATCTGACCCATATATCATTCTAGGCATATGCACAGTATGCATAATAAGGCATATGCATAGGATAGGTATTTTGGTAGGGAACATGTGTGTAGCTTATAACAGTCATATTTGAACTTGACACTATCAGGAAACATTCTAGATCGACTCATTGTATTAAGGGTGGTTTTAATAATTACAAATTATGAATGATTATTGCAATAAAGAGGATATGCCGTGAGTATGCCACCCCATACAGGTTTTATAAACTGTATCTTATGAAACATACAATAGCAATTTAGTATATATGCTCTTGACAGTGGCCTGGATGTGATAAAAAGTAATTTGCTAATGACCCATATAATTATTTGTTTTCTCACGTACATTGTGAGTGGTGAAGGTGGCAGAAGCATTCCTCACACCTGTGCGATTTGTCGCTCACTGCAACACTAAGACACAAAGAAATGCTAGCCTAAAATTCATTATTCACTATCATAACTTCTATCTTGTACACTACAATAACAGATAGATATCATTTGACTATTTCAAACTATTTTTGACCAGTTTAGTCAAAATGTATTTTATTCTTTACAGAAGCTGGTATGAAGAAGTACACCAACAAGAAAATGATGAACCAAATTGATGAAATGATGATTTTCTGAGGGTAAATAAAAGATCCCCGAATACGAATATAATAGTGAGGATAAAAGGGTTTTACATGGGTCTACTGTAATTTCGAACCGGGTTTTACATGGATTCAGAGTAAATTTTTACACGGATCTACTGTAATTTCGAGCTGGGTTTTACAAGGATTCAGAGTAAGTTTTTACATGGGATCCATGTAATTTTACACGAAAATGTAATTTAACCGGGAAAAACCGTCATCCAAAAACGCAGTGGAATCCGTGTAAAATTACACGGATTTGACTGAAGGACCGCTTACAGTGTATATTTATCAACAGATACATAAACCATGAGACATCAAGTGATCTTCCAAATCATATGATGATCAAAATAGTGCTATTTATGATTTGGGAATGTGAGTAAAGTTTCCTACGACTTGCTTATAAACAGGGGCATTTGCTGTTAGTGCATGTTTGGGAGAATTTCGGTATCAAGCAGAATTTTTTCTGTAAAATGGCCGAGAATTTTGCCAATCACCCATATTTCCCCGAAATTTCGGTCCTATGCATTTCGGTTTCGATAGATAACAAACAGAGCCCTTTTCCTGTCCTCAATGTCAGTAATTAATCCCATGATAATTAGATGGTCGATGGGAGCAGTGACTTTCTCCTCAAACTGTCAAGTCTGAGAGGGTATTAGAGTCAGCTGAAAGAAATCTGGGGCTTTTAACCCTTAAATGCTCTAAATCTCACGTATTTCTCACATTAATGCTTCAGGGTATGCTTCCCTGACATCATTATCTAGCACGTGGTTAAATACAAGCAAATTTACCTTCCAGAAATGTGGTGGGTTCCAGGGATATGAGTCACAAGTCGCAAAATTGTTATTTCATAAGATCCCTTTATAGGAATGTTCTCATCTTTGGGATATTGCAACAAATTTTATTTGTGTGACAGTTTTGGATGACCCGGTAATCTCATGTACACAAAGGAAACATAATTCAATAGCCTATATAATAAAGATCGCGTGACAACCTGTAGATATTTATCAATTGGAAGATGCTAATATATTTAAGCAGCATGTTTAATAATAGTTCAAGTTAGTGATCAAGCTATATGCAACAATAGGTAGAGTTTTTTTTGTTTTTTTTTTTTAAAAAAAGCGTATTTTGTTTACATTTTGAACAGAAAATGATGAAAATCGGGTAATGGGTGCATGCAGCGAACTGTCCCATTCAGTCTCAATCATCCAAATTATGTTATTCGTTTCCGAAATATCAAAAGATGGATCAGGGCTCATAAGGTAAATAACAAATTGGTGGAAGAACCCCTGAAGGCTGGATTCAACGTCACTGACTCCAGCATTAACGCCCAAGGACATATCTGGGTCCTCTTCCTCTTTCCATCTCACCATTTCTCTCTCTTCATGCTTCCTGTGCGTCATCAATCATCCCTTAGCGTATGAGGGTCAGATTTTCAGAAAAAGTACAAATGGCTGCTTTACTTTTTTCGGAAACTCTGCTAAATTAGGCTGAAAAATGACGAATACTTTATATATCTGAGTATATTTGGTATCGCATTGATTTAAAGTATCAGTTCTGTTATGTTAAACTGCATTCTGAAGCTTATTTTTGATTTTTAATGTGGGTTATTTGAAAGGATTGGTGAAGGTGAATTGTACATTTTCTGAAGATCTGACCCATGATGCTTCTCACTGATGTCCCTTGTTATTTTCCTAATCACTCGGTATTTAGCATGTCTGAGATCTCAAGGGACACCCCGGGCCTGGAGTAGTTTCATTTATTTATGAAGGTTCATATGAAGCAGATATATATACACAGCATCAGGTGCATATGGGTCAGGACATTGAAAATTGTACAATTTGCTTTCATCAATCCTTTCAAATAACACAAAAATAAGACAAAATGTGATGTGTTTCAGGAAAATGAGTCACAAGTTGCAAAATTGGTATTTTTCAAAGTGATTTATCATTAAGATCTCTTTGTTGGAATATTCTGATTCTTCGAGGGCTAGGTATTGTTAGTAGCATGAATAGATGTACCAAGAATGTGGATTAAATATAACCCTACGTTTTCAAGGTCGTCCTAAGGAGTATATTTAGCTACTTTACTAGTAAATGTCCACCCAGAAATATTACAAACCGTTTTTCAAACATAAAAATATGCATATAAATATAAATATAAAAACACTTCTTATATGTCCTTAATATGTGTTACCATTGGAATCCGCTCGATCGCATCTTTTCAAATATAATGATATCTCAAACTTCATTTTTTGCAACATTTCATTTCCCTGAAACACATCACAAATGAGATTCAATATGTAATTCAACAGGACTGAGAGGTAACGCAATAGCAAATGTATATTCGAGTACACCTAGTTCATTATTTTTCGGCCTGCATACTCTATCTGCCATCAACAAAATTGTACTTGCAAGTCATGTCAGAATTCAGGACGGTTTAGGCAATTTAATGATGCAATCTGATCATTAAAATGGCTCTAGTATTGAAGTAACACTTTAGTAGAAAACATCAGGATTCTTTGTTTTGCCAGGGGTCGATGCCCTGGCACAAGCAGATTCAATTACCACTCTCTAAACACATGGTTGGATGAGCTGGCATGGTGAATATTTGGAAAAGATACCCACACATTGAAGCTACATTTACTTAATTGATGAATATTTAAATAAATCCTTAAGTGATGGGGTTTAACCCAAAAACGGAGGGGACAGGAGAGGTTTCATGAGTATTCGGTTTGAGTTTATTGGCACGTTTCGGGCACATTTGCCCTTTATCAAGGAATTTAAATAAATATTGAAATATTAGTTACTATGTTTTATGAATGTATATAGGATGATGCATTTTGCTAACTCATTTGAACTTCATCAATCAGGTTTCTGGGTTGAGCATTAAGGACAATTGATTAGCCATAATATTCAGAGTACAGGATAAAGAACAAATAATTTCAGTTGCTTTTACAAACATCTAGACTTATATTGATGAAGCTCCATCGTAACAACATCTTATTATGGACTATTATATAATATATTCATCTATATATTAACATATATCAACTCTAGCCCAAAGTCCCCTCGTAAATATCTCCCTGGACAGTATGTCCTCGTCAATATCCCCCTGGGACGGTATTCAGCCCCCCACCTCCCCCTCCACCTCCCCCTCCCCCACCCCACCCCCACCCATGCACCTCCAACACAAAACCCCCAGGGTCAAAATCCTCCCCCTCTTTTTCAATACGTCTTGAACAAAAAAATACCCCCACCCCTACAGCTTGCCATAGATATTGACTAAGGGGCAGGGGGGAGGGGGTCCAGGTGGGATATTGACTTGTGTGGGCGTGTCCCTCTTGCCTCCTCCTAGCAAACTGTTTTTCAAACTTAAATATATCAAACATAAAATATAAAAACACTTCTTAGATGTCCTTAACATTTACCACCATTGGAATCCGCTTGATCGCATCTTTTCAAATATGATGATATCTCAAACTTCATTTTTTGTCACTCATTTCCCTGAAACACATCACAAATGATATTCAAAATGTAGTTCAATATGACAGAGAGGATTTCCAAATCAACACAATAGCAAATGTATATTAAAATATGTATATTCAAGTTTATCACTTTTCAGTCTCGATACTCTTCACTCTTTAATTGCAAGTCATGTCAGAATTCAGGACGGTTTAGACAATTCATTGATGCAATCTGATCATTAAAATGGCTGTAATATTGAAGTAACACTTTAGTAGAAAACATCAAGATTCATTGTTTGGCCAGGGGTCGATGCTCTACTGTCTGGCTGCTGCCCAGGGCATCGATGCATCTAGCAGAGAGTGAGGAATGTAATTAGATCTCTAGCCTAAAGTGTAATTAACAAATCAAAATGAATGGGTACAGATGCCTTCTAATTGCTTCTCGCGGCGGGCCATTGCATAAGAAATCCTTTCTTGCTCCTTATGTATGGGAAAAACGGCAAAAACGGCTGCGACAAATTTTTTGCGACGAAATATCTAATCAAGTTAGATATTTTTGCCAACAAATAAATGAGTTGCCGACAACCGATTTTACTCCCTCTTCCACTAGTGATTTGTGTGCGCCAAATGTCTCCGACGAATTTTGCCTGTCGGCGCCGTTTTTTACCTATAGTGGAGTCGCCCTATTATCAATGTTTTTTTTTTTTTTTACATCAACTTCTTTATTCAATATATCAACAAAGCTTTAATTTCCTCTTCGCCTGAGCAAATCAACATCTAGATATACATATATGCTCTTACTCCTAATGAACATGTTATTTACTCATTCAAAGCACAAGGTGATTCTTACTATTATTTTGAACGCTTTAAAAACTTCTCAGTTGCTCGTTGGTTTAACCGACCCCTGATGAATTTTATTCGATTTTTATTTGTTAGAGTCTATTAGATCTGATAGATCTGCGAACAATCTTCTCCATATTGTTTTCTTCTTACCTTTTCAATGTTCCTTGCTAACCTATTTCTCCTTGTTTAGGTATAAAATTCCCTCTCACAATTCCTGCTGTCAGAATGGGAATTTGCTTTGTATTGTCTGTGTAGGAAATTCCTCGCTAACGTTTCCTTACCACTTGCTTGGTGAATTAATGAAGGAAGGAAACATTTAAGTAAGGATTTGTTATGCAACGAGACCCTGACTTACGGATCAGATTTTCAGAAAATGTACAATTCACCTTCACCAATCTTCTCAAATAATCCAAATTTCAGACGAAAATAAAGTTCAAAATACAGTTCAACCTAACCAAACAGATTGCTAGAATCAATACAATGCCAAATATACTTAAATATACCTGGTATTCATTCTTTTTCAACCTAATTTAGCAGAATTTACTAAATGAGTAGTAGAACTGCCAATTGTACATTTTCTGAAAATCTGACCCATATAGTGATCTCATGATTTTTATTCCATATTATTTGTGCATACATAGATAGATGGATGGATAGATGGATGGATAGATGGATGGATAGATGGATAGATAGATTGATAGATAGAAGGATGGATGGAAGGATATATACATCATATGAACCCATCAAGTGTATTATCAGTGCGTCATTAACCCATAAAGGCACTTTAATGTCTTCTGACTCCACCCCACTTTGCGTCTGTAAACATTAAAAACGTTTAATAACTCTTTAATAACCCACATTTAAGACTAAAATGAGCTTCAAAATGCAGTTTAACCTAGCAGAAATGATACTTTAAATCAATGTGATACCAAATGTACTTAGATATACCCGATATTTACCCGAGCTGCTAAGTGTACATTTTCTGAAAATCTCACCCATATGTGTTTCTTCACTGACTCATTAATAGCTTTCTCGTTTATTAATGACATATGAAGGGATTTCCCCCTTCTGTTTTCTGTCAGTGGTCCAACAGATTCATGTCTAATTTTATCTTGTCCTTCACTCATCCTGCTAATTTGACCTAAAAAGAATTCTTTGACTATGAGTATTACTAATTATGTCAGGCTGATTCCATTACTATATTTTTTTTAAATAAATTTATTTCTCGAAGTTTCCACGATGTGGTAGTAGAAGTATAGTCTACTGTAATAGTGTTTGGTTGAGCAATCATAATCATAATGGTTGAAGAAGTGAAGAAATGACCGCAAAATGTTCTCATAACCCATTAGAACGCCTAGTCCTATAGGCCAGGAATCCGATTAGCGCAGTAGGCGTCCAATCACTGACATGTTTACTATTCTTATCTGATCTGAGGATTTGGGCCTAGACTGTATCCCTGCATGAAACCTCTGATTAAGGATAGGAGACCATCTGCGTAAGATTTTCCGAAAATGTACAATCAGCAACTCTACAAATTTACCAATTCTGCTAAATTAGACGGAAAAAGTATGAATAATGGGTATTTTAGAGTATCTTTGGCTGTGCGTTGATTAAAAATGTCGTTGTGTAAAACTGTATTTTGAAGTCAGGTTTCTCTTAAATTTGGGTCATTTGAGAGGATGGGTGAAAGTGAGTTGTACATTTTCTGACAATCTGACCCATCTGATAATATTAGTAGTCCTATATGGAGAGACCGCAGGCTAAACAGGTGGGCCGAGGGAAACGTGATTAAATACTCCATCCTCTTCCCAGATCACAGTCAGGTGCAAGAAATTAATACCGTAATTAATAGCAGAATGAGTACCTTATGGGTATATGTAGCTTTCTATATAAATACCGAGGAAAGTCTGATCAGCTAAGAACCAATCCTGCTGAATCAATTTGCCCCCAAGCTAATAGGGACTCTAATTATACCATCATCCACCGAAAGGAATTAATTGACACTGTTCCGCAAGAGGAGAAAAAGTGGTATATATATTATATGTATTCAAGGGAAAACACCTTATAATCCCTAGTGCTTTCCTCACTACGCCTCCAGTAATTTGTATTCAAGGATTGGGGGATTTGCATGAACAACTTATAGAATCATTTATGAGGGTCAGATTTTCAGAAAATGTAAAATTGGCAGCACTACACATTTAGGAAATTCTCCTAAATTAGGCTGAAAAATGAAGAATACTGGTATTCATCATTTTTGTATATCTGAGTATATTTGGTATCACATTGATTTAAAGTATATGTTCTGTTATGTTAAACTGCATTTTGAAGCTCATTTTTGTCTGAAGTGTGGGTTATTTGAGAGGTTTGGTGAAGGCGAATTGTACATTTTCTTAAGATCTTACCCATATATTATAGTATATATGGTGTCGTATTGATGTAAAGTATCAGTTCTGTTATGAATCATGAATCCAGATGTTTATGACTGTATCTGCAACTGCCCTATAGAAAACCAGGGCCTGAGGCCAATCTGTAAAGGGACTTTCCCCTGAGAGCAGATGATTTCACGCTATTCACTACTACCTTCATCAACTCCACTAATATCCTTCAGTTTTAGCTGACATACTCAATGATTATTTATTCCTCTAATTCTAAAAAATGAAGTTAAAGGTTGGTTATGTATAAACTATACAGAAGATAATGTTGTAGAAGAGTATATGATGTTGAAATTTAAATTAATCCTATCTATCTAGTAGTTGTTCTCGATGTAACCATTTAAGTTGTGAAATTAATCATTTTTAAATGCTTTTTATTTGGGAAATCAGACGTACTGTTATTATGGAAATTCGAACAAATAAAATGTGTTAAAAATAATTTCAAGTTTATTTCGGGAACACTGATCAATATGTTTGCTAACTCACATCTTACTTCTTAGAAACACATCATAGGATAACGTGATGTAATAGGTTGCTATCAACAGTGTATGACTTACCATTGAAACATCTGTACTGCCTTGTATAATGTTAATTTATATACCCTGCACTGTATTACTGTAAAACTAAATCGGAAATTATATTATTATTAATGGTTTGTGTGGAAGAGCACGGCGTCGGTAGTAACATGTAGTGTTTCCTTTTAGTTGCTCGTCATATCTCACACTTCGTCCGTGATTTGCGTTGAGGGCATGTATTTTATTCTATATTGAAAACCTGTAATATGTATGTATTGTATTATAAGAAAACAATGCCTCTAAAAATGTAATTTAATTAATCATAATTAATATGTAGCCATACTTATTTTCTGTAAAATAATTTTGGCAAATCAGGCTGTCCTGAGAATGTACAGTACGTGTACTGTACGTATGAAAATGTCCTGAATAAAATATTTCTAAATCATAGAAATCACATTGAAGTATCTATACCCATATAAATAAAGTGGTGTCTTGAATATGTACGTAGCAGTTGTCCCATCAATCAAAATATGGGTCAGATTTTCAGAAAATGTACAATTGGCAGCTGTACATATTTAGTAGATTAGGCTGAAATTTGGCCAATACTAGGTAAATTCGAGTATATTTGGCATTGCATTGATTCTAGAAATCTGTTTGGTTAGGTTGAACTCTATTTTGAACTTTATTTTCGTCTGAAATGTGGGTTATTTAAAAAGATTGGTGAAGTTGAATGGAACATTTTCTGAAAATCCGACCCATATCTGTAAGACTTTTCTCCCAAAATGTGTTTTAAAATTGTGTTAACACTAATTGATATGTCTATCAAATTACCACTCCAACTACTTGAAAAACGTTATGAACTATATTGATAAATATAAGTACCACGAAACAAACATTATCTGCATCAATTGGCGTATCAACTAAAGCTCACACTCCTATATGTGATGTGTTCCAAGAAAATGAGTCACAAGTCGCAAAAATGACATTTTTCAGAGTGATTTATTCACAAGGTCTCTTTGTTTGTTTGAATATTCTCTCTTTTGGGTGGTCTACCGATTTACGTCTTATGAATCTATTTACTAAATGTCAAGCCAGTGTAGTAAATATATCCTTGCATTTCTAAGGTCATTTTATATAGTATATTTAGCTACTTTACTAATAAATGTCCACCCGGAAATATTGCTAACCCCTTTTTTCAAAAATTAAAATATCAAACTTAAAATACAGAAATACTTATTAAATATCCACTGTTACCTATCATTAGAATCGGCTTGATCTCATCTTTTCAAATATGATGACATCTCAAAATCAATTTTTTTGGCGACTTGTGACTCATTTCCCTGCCACACATCACATATTTATAAACACCACTTAAAGCAGTAGGTGGGGTTTAGCACTCTGGCCAACAGGTTCCCCAATGGTTTTTACATGTTTAACCCATCGTGTATGTACTCACCATGTATACATTGAGGGGCAGAATCCATCGATTGGCTGCTGCCCAAGCTAGTTGGGTCAGAGTTTCAGAAAATGTACAATTAACAGCTCTACAAATTTAGGAAATTCTGCTAAATTAGGCTAAAAAATGACGACTAGCAGGTATATCTGAGTATATTTGGTATCGCATTGATTTAAACCATCAGTTCTGTTGTGTTAAACTGTATTTTGAAGCAAATTTTTGTCGTAAATGTGGGTTATTTGAGAGGATTGGTGAATGCGAATTGTACATTTTCTGAAAATCTGACCCATGTATACATCGATTGGCTGCCCAAGCTAGTTAGTTTAAGCTGGAGACAAGAGGCCTGTCCAGAGAGCGTTAGGGCCTGGCTGGTTGGGCCCGGACAGACACGTTACATGGGAAGGCCATTGCCTCCACCTGTACTTACTCTTATCAACAGCTATAGGGCTAGCCTCCAGGAGTTGTTTAGGGAGGTGGGTGGTCAGGGGAACTGACCATTAGCTTCAGATGACCACTACTTGAATCATATTGGGATTTCATTATAGATTTCTCCAATTGACCTTTATATATTGTCACTTTTTTAAATTAATGATTTAAAAAAGTGGTCCATGTCCATGTCAAAGTAAATTATGTAATCTCTCTGTGGTACAGACCTCTAGAGTAGACGATTTTATTTCAGCTGGGTGGAGCATTCCCCAGTATAAGGGTCAGATTTTCAGAAAATGTACAATTGGCAGCTCTAAACATTTAGGAAATTCTCCTAAATTAGGCTGAAAAATTATGAATACCGGGTATATCTGAGGATATTTTGGATCGCATTGATTTAAAGTATCAGTTCTATTTGAAGCTCATTTCTGTCTTAAATGTGGGTTATTGGTGAGGATTGGTGAAGGCCGATTGTACATTTTCTGAAAATCTGACCCATTTACAGCGGGAACAACTATAACATCCTTTTTCATTTGAAATACATATAAATACGTTGTGGCCTTAATGGCATTTTTAAAAATTACCTAGCATTACAAGATATATTAAAAGCTTGTATTCAACTGTCAAAAAAGGCAGAAAAAGTAGAAATGGGGATCATTCTTTTTGGTTAAATGACTGACAACATAGGGAATACTGGGATAAGTTGAGGAGAGCCTGGTGCCCCTCCAGTACCCCCCACAGATCGCCCGCTAGACTGACCACTACTTGAAACCACTCACCAGCGGTCAAGCGGCGATCCCAAGCACGTAAATGAATAGTTAGAAAGGGGACTTTAATTTGACCACTACAGGAGGTCAACTAGCTAAAGATTGCTCACCCTTTGTGAAAACCTTCCTTGTCATGCGTCTACCACTGAGTTTAAACCCAATTATATTTATACAGAAAAAGGGAATTTGTGTCATTGTTGCCGTATTTTATCAAGCTGTTTTCTTTAGTTGAGGGTCGTATGATGGTGTAGTATACTACCATAAGGCCCTGCCAGGGGTCTGTTTGATAACAACTCCTCCTTTAAAGCATTTCCTAGATTATATATATTTCTCTGTGCTAAGCTGCTAGTTTGGAGGATCTTTCACGAAAGGTATTTTTGTTCAGACAAGGCCAAACGAAAAATAGGTGTGTTTCCGATTTGTTAACCGATTTTTCAAAGTGTTTTTATCTCATTATTATATTGAAATGTTCTGGCTTTTTAGAGGGTTTTGCACTTATAGTCATATGAATTCATGTAACAAATTTCGGGACATTGTATTAAATATATCATTGCGTTTTGAAGGCCGTCGTATGGAGTATATTTAGTTACTTTACTGGTAATTACCCATCCAGAAAACTATTTTTTCAAAAATAAAAATACCAAACTTAAAATATAGAAATACTTATTAGGTGTCCTAGTGTTTACTATCATTGGAATCAGCACGATCTCCTCCTTTTAAATACAGTGATATCTCAAAACCCATATTTTGCGACTTGTACCACCACATTTTCCAAAAACACTCTAGGTCCAAACCCTCAGATCAGATAAGAATGGTATGTCAGCCTACTTCGCTACTCGGTTTCCTGGCCTAAGACTCGGCGATTTAATGGGAATGTAATGACATTTTGCGGACTTAATGGAATTATAATGGCACTTTGCGGTTTGAGGCGAGAAGCTTTCCCTTCGTTTGAAGGGAATCTCCCATCTTTGGCCCTAGACTGAAAACGGCTCACATATGTGCCACATGAATATAAATAAATGCTTACATACAAACCAGTTGAATAGCTATCATATTTTATTAAGTCAGGCTTGTCTTCAACTAGCATAATTTACTCTCATCAATTATTTGAGGAACAATACCAGATATCAAAGCGAATTACTTGGTTTTTCTCAATAAAATAGAAGTCTATTGAAACTATGTGGGGAAATTAACGATATTGATTTCATATGTAATGAAGCTATTGTAGTCCTGAGTTTTATTTACGATGGTTTTCCACCTGCATGTTGGTAATATACTGCCATGAAATTAAAAATGGCCGATATCAGGAGTCAACGTCCTACTGAATGATAAAACGTGTCAGTTGTGTGTGTCCTAAAACCTCGAGACTCCAGGTGCCTGTTTCATAACAATTCCTCTCTGAATAGGGGACTTGCATGTGCCACTGCGCATGCCTGTGGCAATGCATCCTGGGATGGATTCTGTTGAAATCTGACACCCAAGTTTGGGGGAATATTTTTATCGAAAATTGCAAGAATGTTTTCACCAATATCTCAGCTTGTCTAAATTATCTATGAAAACCAAATGCATGATGGGAAGGATGGGGACTTGTGTCAAGGAAACATGTATAACGCATGGATATTGACATTAAAGCATTGATAAATATCCCATGCTGAACATGCCATGTTTTCTACAGATTTTAGACTGTACCATTAGTCCCACAATTCCATGCGAATAAAGATTCAAAATGGCGGCTATGCAAGTCCCCTATTGGGTCACCTAAATTAGTTACTTTTCATTTCCCTATACTTTTAGTTTTAGCTTTTAAATATGCACAATAGTCAGAAATTAACAATATATGGTGTTATTTTCACTTAAGCCTGATAGAGATAGACTAAAAAGTACATCTTAATCAATTGTTTTTTTAATATTATTTATTACTTTTGTTTCGTGTACTCTATGCAAACACAGATAGTAGAGATTTTTCAATACAAGAAGGTAAAAGTGACCTTTGTCACAAAAACCGCTTCACTTGTATTTTGTTTTCTTCAATTTCGTTTGTCACAAAAAATGGGTCACAAGTCGCAAAATATGGATTTTGCGATATCATATTTGATAAAATGAGATCATCATTTTCCAAAGTTATTCCAAAGTGATTCCAAAGTTGGTAAACTTTACAACATCTACCAAGTCTTTCTATATCTTAAGTTTGTTATCATTACTTTTGAAGAATTTTGTTTATACATTTGTGGGTGGAAACTTATATAGTTAATTTGCTAAGTGTACTATGCTACTATACTATCCAAGTATAGGAGGACCCTTGAAATGCTGTATTTAATACACTGTCTTGAAATTTAGTAGGCCTACATGTATTCAGAGGCCTACAACGAAAGGAGGCGGTAGATACCCCAAAGATGAAGACATTCCTTCCGTAGATATTTTGTGGATAAAACACAGTGAAAAATATCAATTTTACGACTTCTGACACTGTGACACACCACATCACAAATACGGCTACATATGAAATTATTTTATACGGATCTGTTATGCACCAGGCCCCTGTATGGCGGCCATATGCCTGGGTAAGTACCGGTAATGCACTTCCTACGTTGGGATAAAACCTTGGTTTAAAAACACATTTCATCGGTTTTGCTTTTGCAAACCCGGAAGGTTCTGTGTTAATCATTTTAGGAATCGTGAATAGGGGATTTGTATATGCTACTTCTCTCGCTTCTAATCACAAAATACCATTATAATCCCATTAGGACGCCTAGTCCAGGGCCAGGAAAGCCATTAGCGCAGTAGGCGTCCAATCACTGACATACCATTCTTATCTGGTCTAAGAGGCTGTGAGCCTTCACTGGATGGGGATGATTCAAAATGGCGTCCCTGTAAGTCCCCTATTACGCCATATCACTATAGCAACTAACGGAAATTAAAAAATCAATTTTCTGAGCAAGTGTGAAAGGGAAAAATCTCTTATCCGTTAAGATTGCCTTTTGTGATTAGTTTCTTCGAAATGTCTTCAACACTGCCCTTAGTGAAGGTTTTAAGATAAAACAGGTTAAACAGGTGAAAGTTCATTCTTGATCTTATCATAATGATATCCTGCTCGTTATTACCTGTTTAAAATACCCTCTAGGATCATTCACCTCTGGAAATGGGTCAGATTTTCTGAAAATGTACAATTCACCTTCATTAATTCTCTCAAATAACCCAAATTCAAGACAAAAATGAGTTTCAAAATGCAGTTTAAGATAGCAGAACTGATACTATAAATCAATTTGTCACTGAATATACTCAGATATGCCCGGTATTCATCATTTTTCCGCCTAATTTAGCAGAATTTCCTAAATGTGTGGAGCTGCCAATTGTAAATTTTCTGAAAATCTGACCCAAATGCTTTTATCTACTCCCCGTGTAAAACTGCCACCCAACTGACTAAGAGGAGATAATGATAATGAAGAATATTTTATCTAGACTTTTGATAAAATCTCGCTCATAACTCATAGCAATAAATCAATTCACCACACAATAATGAATACCCCCCCAAAAAATGTTCACACATACATGACTCACACCTGTAAACATTCTACTCACGAACTTGTATCAATGTATTCTTCTGTTTTTGTATTCTTCCTATTTTCTATTTGTTTAAATTTTCTTTATTGGTTTTGGTGTTGTTATCTCTGGGGAAAATGGTTTATGTTCTAGATTATGGGTCAGATTTTCAGAAAATGTACAATTCAGCTTCGCCACTCATCTCAAATTTCCCGAAATCATCCCGAAATTTCAGACGAAAATAAAGTCCGAAATACATATCAACGTAACCAAACAGATTGCTAGAATCAATGCAATGCCAAATATACTCGAATTTACCTAGTATTGACCAAATTGCAGCGTAATTTAGCAGAATTTACTAAATGTGTAGAGCTGCCAATTGTACATTTTCTGAAAATCTTACCCTTATTTTTGTCATGGGCATAGGGACATGGCGGTGTGTGTGTGGGGGGTGGGGTGGCGGTGGGGGGGGGGGGGTAGGGGAGAAATGCCCTGGAAACTAACAGCAACCAGCAGCTTGTTGTCTAGTTTGTCTTAAGGCCTTATAAATATATGACTTTTCTCCGCTACCTTATCTCCCCGTTCTTACTAGCCAAACCGTCCCTCTGGGATAGAGTAGGCTGGGTACGTTTTACACAAGGGCTGCCCTGAACAAAGCCCAAATCCATCAACCAGTCCGCAGGAACATCGTTAATCATATATCCCACAATACACGGCCTTGATCACATGACAAGTGCAATAGCTTGGGGGACATCTGTACCCCTCCCCGTCAACTCCCACACAACTGCGCCCTTCTTGCTGGGCTCTCTACGCCCCTGCTTAGCGTTAAGGGCCAGAAATAGGGAGCCAAAGGTCCTGGGACCTTTTGGCTTTGAGGGTAAATGTAATGAAGAAAGGAAGGGGGAGACGTTAGTATATAATGGGTCAGATTTTCAGAAAATGTACAATTGGCAGCTGTACACATTTGGTAAATTCTTCTAGATTAGACTGCAATTTGGCCAATACTAGGTAAATTCGAGTATATTCGGCATTGCATTGATTCTAGCAATCTGGTTGGTAAGGTTGAACTGTATTTTGAAATATATTTTCATCTGAAATTTAGGTTATTTGAGAAGATTGGCGAAGTTGAATTGTACATTTTCTGAAACTCTGACCCATATAAATATAATATAAGAAGTGTCTCTTACTCTAAGGGTTAGACTACTGAATGGGTGACTGCTAAACTACCCTGAGGCAAGGGAAGAGGGTAAAAGTGCCCCTTAAAGGGGGGTAAGTTATGCAGGAATCATTACGGGTGTAAGAGATGTATGGTTTAATTATATTCACAATAAAGGAGACCACAGGTGACGCACTTTGCCTTTAATTGTCATACCCAGGGGGGATGTTCGCTCACATTCCAAGTGGATAGAAACCATGGGGCTAAAGTCCAGGCCAATGCAACAGTCACTGAGGGGGTCCGGCTTAGAGAGGGCAGTAAGTAACTAGTGACCCAAGGGTCAAGATGTACTACTGCTACAACTGCCTGGGTCTGGTCAATATAATGAACACAATGTGGGATATTTATCGCTGCCAAAAGTGTCAAAAGTGAAGATTAAAAGTTAATTAAAAGGCTTATAAATGTAATGCAATAACGATCAAGACTAGCATTAAACATGTATGCAATTGCAAAGCCATTGGTACAGTCCTGTCCAGAAGGCCGCATTCCTCAATTCCACATCCTATTTTTGAAAAAGAAGTTTGCAATATTTCTGTGTGTACATTTACTAGTAAAGTAGCTACGTCTACTCCATTGGATGACCTTAATTAAAAATACTTTACCTTAGTAAAATGTATTAGTGCTACAAAAAGCGTTAAGCACCCCAATAATAAAAACATTCCCACAAAGACATTATGTGAATAAACCACTTTGAAAAATATAAATTTTGCGACTTGTGACTCATTTTCCTAAAAAAACACATCACAAATCGTCACATTTTCATCTATGTTTCATGGAGATTTCAGAAATGTCGCACCATCAAATGTGTCCAAATGTGTCAATAAAAGTTTATAAAAAAAAATAAAAAATTACTGATAGTACACATCCCTCTCGTCCCAAACCAATCTTAACCCCTATACAAACTGTCGACTAAGGACCTTTACAAGGCCCCTCTCTGAAGTGGACTTGGAAAATTATCAGCGCACGAAGTTTGAATGGGGCCAAGTGTGAATTAATCACTCCCATTACGTCACATTATGTAAGGATGGCTGGGGAAATCATCAGGTTTAAACGCCAGGTGCTGCGTTCTTGGCTCCTCCCCCTCCTCCTCCTACTCCTTCACATCAGGCAACCTGCCCGGAAGGCATACAGTGGGTCAGATCTTTAGAAAATGTACAATTCGCCTTCACTAATTCCCTCAAATAGCCCACATTTAAGGCAGAAATGAGCTACAAAATGCAGTTTAACATAACAAAACTGATACTATGAATGCAACGCGACACCAAATATACTCAGTTATAACTGGTATTTATAATTTTTCAGTCTGATTTAGCAACATTTTCTAAATGCGTAGAGCTGCCAATTGTACATTTTCGGACGATCTGACCCATGTAAAAAGGACTGAGGCCTACGACTGCAGCACCTATGTATGGGTTGGTTAGGTATTGAAATAGTGAAGGATGGTTCTATTTGTCAATGAGGGTGTTTTTTCTAATGCTGTTGAGAGGGAAAGTCCAGTTATAGAGTGGA
The DNA here is from genome assembly GCA_942159475.1 of Sthenelais limicola. Lineage (NCBI taxonomy): Eukaryota > Metazoa > Annelida > Polychaeta > Phyllodocida > Sigalionidae > Sthenelais > Sthenelais limicola. Next base: position 37,203,609 of record OW804095.1, read on the forward strand.
AACAAAGGTCAATGATCGGGGCTGGGGGCTATGCGGGTGCCAAAGGTATTAGACTGATGGTATTGGTGGCGAGGGTGCTATACTAGGGGCAGATCCTCAATAAATATACAATTCACCTTCACCAATCCTCTCAAATAACCAAAATCTAAGACGAAAATTATGTTCAAAATTAGTTTATGTAATGTTTACGTTATATATCCTAAATCCTTGATCCTTGATAAAGGGCAAATGGGCCCGAAACGTCGGACCCCAATAAACTCAAACCGAATCCTTATGAAACTTCTCCTGTCCCCTCCGTTTTGGGGTTAAACCCCATCACTTAAGGATAAAATCATGTTCAAAATAAAGTTTGTTTATGTAATGTTTACGTTATATGTCCTAAATATCTGTCAAATGTAAAGGATGAACAGCCAGGGTCGAAGTGAAAACCGGATAGGGGTCAGAATTTCAAAAAGTGTCCAATTCAACTTTGCCAATCGTCTCATATAACCCAGATTTCAGACGAAATAAACTTCAAAATACAGTTCAACCTAGCCAAACAGATTGCTAGAATCAATACAATGCCGAATATACTCGAATTTACCCAGTATTGACCAAATTGCAGCCTAATTTAGCAGAATTTACTAAATGTGTACAGCTGCCAATTGTACATTTTCTGAAAATCTAACCCAGAAGCAGTAGCACCCGGAGTAATTGAAAAGGGAATACATTGCTGTCAGCGTTTGGGTCAAAAAGCAAGCAAGCCAGCCACAATCGCGCATGCACCGGTCACTGGCATTGTGCGGACATTTATCCTAATTACACCGGCCGTCAGCCAAATGTAGCATTAACCAAGGTACAAACACACGGAGCATAAAGAGGGGCAGCAGCGGAGGTGTGAAGGTATGCAAGCGCTGCCCAACACACTCCTATACCTGGGTCAGATTTTCAGAAAATGTACAATTAAACTTCGCTAATCTTCTCGATTAACCGAAATTTTAGACGAAAATAAAGTTCAAAATACAGTTCAACCTAGCCAAACAGATTGCTAGAATCAATGCAATGCCGAATATTCTTGAATTTTCCTAGTATTGACCAAATTGCAGCCTAATTTTGAAGAATTTACTAAATGTGTCCATCTGCCAATTGTACATTTTCTGAAAATCTGACCCACCTGCCCTTCATTACAACCAATTGTGGTTCAAAATCCGAGGTGTCATAATTAGAGGTGACCTAAGTCAACACATGTCCAGTGTTGTGGGTGCGGATGTTTCAGCCCTTTCATTACTAACCCTATTTAAAACGGTTCCCCAAGAGTATGAATACGCGGCTGATTATTTCTTGTCCATGGGATAACAGTGGCGTATTCAATGGCTTACAATATGTTGCTTCATTTCGGTTATTGTGGCTCAAAATAGGATTAGACCGGTGAGCGGACATTAGGCAAGGTGATTTAATTAGTTTAATTGATTAACTAATGGTCGAGGTAATTAATCTGATGGAGATTGTAAGAACATGAAAGGTTTGTCTATAAGATGGACACCTATCAGCATTTCCGTTAAAAAAGATCTGAAAACTCTTATATGGGTCAGATCTTCGGAGAATGTACAATGGGCAGCTCTGCACATTTAGGAAATTCCGCTAAATTAGGCTGAAAAATGAAGAATACCGGGTATATCTGAATATAGTTGGTATCGCATTGACTTAAAGTATCAGTTCTGTTATTATGTTAAACTTTGCATTTTGAAGCTCATTTTTGTCTTAAAGCTGCATTCCCAGCTAATTTCTATACAAATCTCAAATTTCACTTATTTAGGGAGCAAATACCCTACCCCACCTTATCCCAAGAGTTTGGGTCTCTTTCTTAATATATTTGAGAAGAAATACGCCTCCAAATCTACTGGTGTCCACCGTAACTCGGCATGTCTGTTTGTAAGTCCCAGAGTCCCCAAGTGCGCATGGGCAACCAGGGTCAGTTAGTGCGGATTGAGAGAGAAACATGGTGCTGGGCGTGGCACAGAGGTGCCACCTCGTGTCAATTCAGTGCATCTAGAACACTACAATGGTGGACTGAACGCACATCTCAGTGTTTCCCCGATCGTAAAATCACAGAATTTAGACATTTATCTTACTTTTCATTGAAACAGAGATAGATAATATTGAGTTTGGGAACTAATATGAATGTAATTCCAGAAGAACCACTCGATCTTAAATCCTGGGAATGCAGCTTTAAATGTGGGCTATTTGAGAGGATTGGTGAAGGCGAATTGTGCATTTCCTGGAGTATCAAATATTGCAAACTAGGCACAGCAGCCCACACTTTCCGTCCCCCTGCACGGCCTCCGCGTTAAATTACCATTAAAATGTTAATTCTGATATTATACTGTAATTGCTGAGCAGCAGAATCATACAAAGTTACCAATATGGATATTTATTTCGTTTTAATCAACTCGAGAACGGTTTTCGATGTGAAGAAAGGATCGGGGATGGGATATTTATGTATGCATTTCAATTGACAACCAAATGGTTCAGTTTTATGTTTGCTAATATGAAATTCCCCTGCTTCGATATATGGGTCAGATTTTCAGAAAATGTACAATTGGCAGCTCTACACATTTAGGAAATTCTGCTAAATTCGGCGGAAAATGATGAATACCTGGTATATCCGAGTATATTTAGTATCCCATTGATTTAAAGTATCAGTTCCGTTATGTTATACTGCATTTTGAAGGTTATTTTTGTCTTAAATTCGGGTTATTTGAGAGGATTGGTGATGGTGAATTGTACATTTTCTGAAAACCTGACCCATATGTGGCATAGCCTACTCCAGGTTGCAGAACTAAGATCTCCAGTTGACCATACTTGATAATTAAAACTGAAATCATTGGGCATATTGGGTGGAAATTGTGCGAAAACTCAATACCAATATATATGGGTCAAGTCTTCAGAATATGTACAATTGGCCTTCACCAATCCTCTGAAATAACCCAAATTCAAGACGGAAATCAGGTTCAAAATATAGTCCAACATAACCAAACAGATTTATTGAATGAATACAATACAGAATATACCCAGATATACCTAGTATTTATCATATTTCACTCAAATTTAACAGAATTTGATAGAAGTATAGAACTGTAGATTGTGCATTTTCTGGAAAATCTTACCCATATACATGTACCAATTTAATTAATTTCGAGCTAGCGTTTAATAAACATATTGGCCTGGATGTAAGAAAATGTACGATCGGTTATATATAGCAAATTTTGCTAAAATTAATAAGGTCATGAAGTTTAATATTAAGCATACCTATAGGTATATATTTAGTTTTGCCAAAAAGTTGGTGTAGAACTGTACTTCGAACCTCATTTCTGGCTTAATCTATTTTTGAGAGGGTTGGTGAAGGCGACTTGTGCTTTTTCTGTCGCCCTAACACATATATAATAGTACACCCATGCCATTTGATATGACTTTTTGAATTACATATATGTGTACATACAGTATTATCTGTTTGCGTTATGTCGACACTAATATGGAAGAACGAATACTTCATATAAAATGCTCATACCGCCATTAACAGCAACTGTCTTAAGGATATATATACGTCCTGTACATAAGGGTCAAAACATTTTAGAATGTACAACTGCGAATTTTGTGACCTTTGCATATTATACTGAATGGGTATTGCAGACAAATGAATCAATCCTAATTATTCTAGTGTCATTGGAAAGGAGACATCTATAGCTTTATGAAAATGTGCACATTAGTAGACTTATTCGTAACTTTTGTATGAAAAAAATCACTTTGAATGTTGATATTCTTGTGAAAGCACCTCAGAATTCACTACTTTTCCACATTATACCTGGCTTCTGAATAAAAGTATTTTTTCTAGATACTAGATTTTCCCTGGTTTTATTCCTTGTACATATTTATGACAACTTGGTAAAGTTTTAGCTTTCTATTAGCCTTCATCACAGTATGTCAGTGCCATGCTCAAATATCCAACCTGTAAGGGTCCTCTGGGGGATACACCATATTCAAGATATCTGTAATATTAATTTAAAACAAAGAAATAAAGTAGAGAGCTGACAATATTCACTGGATGCGGCAGCATTGTCCTTTAGTCATACAACTGTATGATTACATCAAAGGTACTAGAGAGGTTCCACAAGCAAACATATCTCAATTACGTAACCGTATCCGTATCTTTTTTGTGACTTAGGTCGTATCTTAATGTATACCAAATAATTTGTGAGATGAAATATTTTGCTTGATATGTAATGTTACGTTTTTCCCGCCATGTTTTGATGAACCTCTCTCTTTCTTTTCACGTATATTTGTATATCAGAGATACGGATACGTTTACATTTACGTGTAGGTTAGGCTGAACCTCCCTATTTGCAAGTCAATAAAGTACAGTGAAACCAAAAACCTCACAGGAGTTGCACAATTCACTTTTTTATGAGAGGTACTCAGGTAAACAGATACATTTCAATTCAATAAGTTCTCCGCAGTCAGGATGATCATTTGATATCTTTCTCAGAAAATGTTCACTTTGTCTTTTGCCAATTCATCAGACAATGACAGGCACATAAGAAATCGGATCAGACGCGATAAGGCCAAACAAACAATGGGTGTGTTTCCGATTACCCCGCCCCCCCCCCCCCTACCTAGAAAAACCTTCCCCTACATAGGAATCCTTTTGACCATACCTGATTTATTTTTTTTACCGTACCTTATTTTTTTTGGATTTATTTTAACAAAAAATCTAACAAAGGCAGGAAAACAGGTTTTCCTGACCCGAAACTCTCAAAAAGCACATTTCCCTTGTTTAAAACAACTATTCTTATAAAATAACCATTCTTTTCAGTTCCTGGGAAGTGGTTTCCTAAAAAGTAATAAAAAAAAGGTTAAGGTACGATTCCACTGGATTGCTCTTTGTGTACACTCATGGTTCGCTCTTTTATTTTCTCCAAGCGCATAACAGGCAAAGTTAGAGCGAAACCAGAGCGGTCTAATTGAATTTAAAAATGCTAAAAATTTAAAAATGCTAAAGCTATGTGCGCTTCTTTGAAAGAGCGCAGGATGTTGCGCTAATGTCTGACGTGTTTGATTTGAGCGTAGCAACGTTGTGCTCAAAATAAAAGCAAATGAAGAGCGAAAGAAATGCACACTATGAATTAGCAAACAATAGTGAGTCATGAGCGCCGATACAAGTGATCCAGTGGAATCGCAGCTTTACCATTCCCCTACCTAGTTTTCCGCCAGATAAATTGGAAACGCACCTATATTTCTTTTGGCCTAACGACGAGGCGTCTCCAGCATCTTTATTTCCAATCATTCTCATCCGATTACTGCCTTTCATTAAATGCTTATTATTTATTTAAGAAAGGACACAAGTTTCAGGTGACCTTGGGTGCAGAATTTCATGTTTTCATATAACATAGATTAAATATTGTGGTTAGGTTACAACATATTGGTTGTGTCGATATGTGGGGACGATTGCAGCAGCTCGAGAGATAAAGGGATATCGTGACCCGTTGCTTAATATATTCTTGGGTGAAATCACCAGAAAATGCACCATTTGCCTTCACAAATCCTCTCAAACAACTTTAGACAGAAATGACCTTCAAAATTCAGTTGAACATAAACAAACAGATAGTTTGAATCAAGCAATATCAAATATACCCAGATATACCGAGCCTAGTATTTATCATTTTTCAGTCTAATTTATCAGAATTGAAAATGTGTTGATCTGCTGATTGTACATTTTCTAAAGATCTGACCCTCTTCGTTAAGATTTCCCTTCTTCCTTATAGAGTTTCCATGCTTAAGCGGTCAGGCCACTGTCGACAAAACATAGTCGACGTAAAGACGATGCAAAGACGATGTACATCGATGAGGAGGGTTATCAGTGGCTGCATCGTCTTGGCATCGACAATAGAAAAATTTCGGCAACTATGTAATTCATTTTCATGCTTCTACATATGGAATTTCATCGACTTGACATCACCAATGCATCGGCAATGCATCGCCATGGCTGTTACCTCCATTGACAATGCAACAATGCCAAATCACATCGGCGAAAAATATCAAACATGTTTGATGTTCATCGCTACCCTTACCGATGCAATTTGTACATGGCCCACTCATCACCGGTCATCGCTGGCTATTTCTGAAGGCATAGCGATGACAAGTCAATGCGTTGGCAATTGGCTAGTCGATAAGAATTTTGTCACATTTATTGCATTGTCTTTACATTGTTGTTACATCGCCTTCTCAAGAAAATCCATAAATATACTTAATACACTGTCCTGGAATTTGGTACATGAATTCATACTACAATAAGCGTTAACCCCCCCCCCCCACACCCCCCACCCACCCCCCCAAAAAAATTGGCGACTTGTGACTCAGTTTCCCGAAACATCACATTTGTTTCATGAATGCATGCTTTGGTTTTTTGGTCACTTAAAAATATGAACCTTTTTATTCCATGTACAACCTAATGTACTATGAATATGGTCCTTTATGGAAATAATCTTCAACCTCCCCAATGAAATCAAAACTCAACATATAGTGTGACTGATATACACGGTAGCACATGTGAATACTTGTTCAACAGTTCAATATTCCAGCTGCAAATGTTCCCATGCTCTCATATGTCGGCCAATGTGCCGGTTTTGTGTGCTCATTTTTATGCATAAGGGTCAGATCTTCAGACAATGTACAATTGGCAGCTCTACACATTTAGGAAATTCTGCTAAATTAGGTTGAAATATGATGGATACCGGGTATATCGGAGAATATTTGGTATCGCATTGATTTAAAGTATCAGTCCTGTTATGTTAAACTGTATTTTGAAGCTCTTTTTGTCTTAAAAGTGGGTTCTTTGAGAGGATTGGTGAAGGCGAATTGTAATTTTCTGAAGGTCTGACCCATATATATTATGTTATGTGTTAAAAGAAAATATGTCACACAAGTAGCAAAAAATGGATGAAATCAACCTGTTTCCAATGATAGTAAACATTAGGACATATTTAAAATAATTCCATGATTAGGTTTGATATTCTTCATTCTTGAAAAAAGCTTTGCAATATTTCTTGGTGGACAATTACCAGTATAAAGTAACTAAAATATACTCCATATAGGATGACCCTTAGAACACAAGGATATATTTAATGCACTTTCTTTGAAATATCGCACATAAGTTCATGTGACTTAACATACTAAACTCCTCGAAAGGGAGACTATTCCAACAAAGAAATCTTTTCAGAAAATGTACAATTGGCAGCTGTACACATTTAGTAAATTATGCTAAATGAGGCTGTTATTTGGTCAATACTAGGGAATTCTCGTATATTCGACCACAATTGCATTGATTCTAGAAATCTAGTTGGTTAGGTTGAACTGTATTTTGAACTTTATTTCCGTCTGAAATTTGGGTTATTTCAGAGAATTTGTGAAAGTGAATTGTACATTTTCCTAGCATCTGACCCGTATGTACATCTGGAATTTGTCTGCCCTGAATAATAGCAACGATTTAGCAGAATATTTGATGGATGGGAACACATAACTCTCCCTCCTTCTGGCATTCAGTGGATTTTGATGCTATTACATATTTTGCTCAGCAAGAATGTAATGCTAATAACTAGGTCTATGCTCCTTTAGGGTCAGATTTTCAGAAAATTTACAATTCAACTTCGCCAATCTTCTCAAATAACCCAAATTTTAGACAAAAATAAAATTCAAAATACAGTTCAACCTAACCAACCAGATTGCTAGAGTCAATGCAATGCCGAATATACTCAAATTTACCTAGTATTGACCAAATTGCAGCCTCTAATTTAGCTGAATTTACTAAATATGTATTGCTGCCAATTGTACATTTCCTGAAAATCTTACCCTTTAGCTGCATGTAGTTCTTAAACCTGATAACATCGTCATGTGGCAGCATTTAGAGTTAGAGTTTTAGACGTTTTATTCAGGAATTGCATTACATCGATGATGCTATTCTCAGAAATCCGGATAATATGATTTGTATAACTTTGTAATTTCTTCTCTTCCGTTTCACCATAACTATTTCTATCATGTGCAACCTCCATAACAAAGTTAGAAATGAAATTAGTGAAGATTCAAAGACTGTTTAAAATGGTTTTTTTTAAAGATTTTATTGAAAGAAAAATGTTACAGCTAATATTTATCTGCCATGGTTGATGGAGATGTTATCAAGAGATTAAGAATATTTTAAAAGTGTGAATTCATTCATCCATAAAGCAGCCTTTATCAATGTCGATAGGTCAACTGGTCCGACGTGCATGAGGACTTGTGAAGACTTATGGGTCAGACCTTCAGGAAATGTACAATTCGCCTCCACTAATTCTCTCAAATAGCCCACATTTAAGAAAGAAATGAGCTTCAAAATACAGTTTAACATAAGAGAACTGATACTTTAAGATCTGATTCTTATGTGTATTGTAACATAAAGAGTTCAATACTATGTTTATGCAATGTCTTCAATAATTTGTGACTGCATGATCTGCAAGTCAAAAGTTGAAATCAGGACCTACAAATATTTGGCAACATTTTTATCGAAAATTGCAACAATGTTTTCACCAATATCAGAGTTTGTAAAAATGATCTATGAAATGATCTGCGAAAGAAACATAGACTTGTGTTATGGAAACATGTATATTACATGGTTATTGGCATTAGATCATTGATAAATAATCAATTCTGAACATGTCATGTTTTCCATAGATTTTAGACTGTACCATTAGTCCCATAATTCCATGCGAATCAAGATTCAAAATGGCGGCTGTGCAACTCCCCTATTGTCTCAAACGCCCACAATCCCTCCCTGCAACAACAGAGACGCACAATAGACGCTATCAGACTTGCTGTACCCAAGGTTAAGGCGACCTTGCCCTTCAAATCAAAGGCGATCTCTGTGACGGATTATATAGATCAGTGCACAGACCTATAGATACTGGCTGCCTGTTGATACTGCACATATGGGTCAGATCATCAGAAAATGTACAATTGGCAGCTGCACACATTTAGTAAATTATGCTAAATTATATTGCAATTTGGTCAATACTAGGTAAATTCGAATATATTTAGCATTGCATTTATTCTAGCAATCTGTTTAGTTAGGTTGAAATGTATTTTGAACTTTATTTTTATGTGAAATTTCGGTTATTTGAGAAGATTGATGAAGTTGAATTGTACATTTTCTGAAATTCTGACCCATATTCTGCATTGCATTGATTCAAGCAATCTGTTTGGTTAGGTTGAACTGTATTTTTAACATTATTTTTGTGTGAAATGTGGTTATTTGAGAAGATTGGTGAAGGTGAATTGTACATTTTCTGGCGGTTTCACCCATGTATTGATCTCTACTCCAGGGTGAAGGAGTCATGCATGTGCCAACATGGAGGCCTAACATCAAACTCCTGTGTTGTGTGTCTCCAGTAGGTTATACATGCACCCATCCATTCATCTTGACAATCCCTTCTTTTGTAGTCTTGCTACTTGCTCTGGGTTGCTTTTTATGACAGATACTCATACACCTTTGTATTGTATACATGGATTCATACAAGTTTTTAGTATTTTTTTTTACATTTCTTGTTCACTCTTTCCCCCAAGGTGTATGTCTTCGCGCACTCTACACTGTGGCTACACCTATCAGGAAAACCGCTTTACCTCATCACATATGGCGAATGTAATTAAAGGGGACATTGTTTACATGTGTTTTTTAATATTTACATACCTCTGACATGTATGGAACTAATCATCAGAGATCATGATCAATATTATATAATACGGATTTCATCATTATTGTCATGTTTCCAAATTTGATAGTGCTGAGGTAAAGCCAAAGTGATGATGAGTGTAAAGCAACTGAATGATTTCTCTACCACACAAATACCTTACGGGCATCTTCCCTAAATATAATAAAAGCATTTCCACACTCTTTACTTCCACACAGCCTGAAGTTAAAGTTAAATTACTGTCTTCCTTGACGTTATATGCCCCCACAAATACATAAATAAACAACCAATATGAATGAAAAAGGTGTTAAAACCTGGAAAACGTTTATGGACTGACACCTCCGAATCCCACAGTGCTCTAGTGACAACAAATATAAGCAAAATGATCACATTACTACATTCCATGGCAGTGTACCCAACTTGAAAACAGTTATTGTTATAGTTAATAAACTGTCCCTACGATATACTTGTATATAGAATAGGGGATTTGTATGTATCACTGCGCATGTCTGTAACAGTGCATCCTGGGATGGATTCTGTTGAAATCAGACATTTCAATATTTGGCAACATTTTTATCGATAATTGTAAGAATGTTTTCACCAATATCACGGCTTGTGTAAATGATCTACGAAAACTAAATGCATTCTATATTAATGATATACAGTTATGCCATTGCATAATCTTATGGTTTTTTTGGTTTTTTTTAAAGAAATTTTATTGAGCCCAGTTCCTTTGTACAGTACAAGGGTAATCTCATGGAAACCCAATTGGAAAAGATATGTTTGTCTAGTATGTACATTTTACCTTTCAGCAATTTAATTTAACATCAAGATCTAGAAGGAGAAATTACATAATGATTATTCGGAGAAAGGGAAATACATTTTCTTATACACAAACTCACAAAATATTATATTTTTGATTCAGTTGTCTTTGTATCATTGATATGTTTCTTTCCAACCATTCATCTAGTATTGTACATTTTCATAACATTTCAACCGAACCAATCATTATTGTTTTTGAGATAAGATTTGATGGCTGCTCAGTCTCGTTGCCTTACACAGCCTGGTAGCTTGTTCCAGATTTTAGGACCTCTAACGTGTGGGGATTTATTCACTAGTTCAAGGGCAGGTCTGATAGCCTTCATTACTGGTCCATCATTCTGTCTTGTGACTCGGGGAACAATTTGAATGTTATTTAATTCAAGTTGTTTTTTGAACATAATTCCCATGAGCGCAATATCATATGTAATACCTTTGTTATAATTACGGGAACAATGCTGCTCGTGACAATGGGAAAGATGTAGACTTATGTTATGGAAACATGTATAACACATGGCTATTGGCATTGGAGGACTTGTTATTTATTCCATGCTGAACATGGCATGTTTTCGAAAGATTTCACATTGTATCATTAGTGCCATAATTCCATTCGAATCAATGTTTAAAATGGCGGCTATGCAAATCTCCTATTATCCACACATTTGCTCGTAGTGCCAAGTATAAGGGTCAGATTTTCAGAAAATGTACAATTGTCACCTCAACACATTTGGGAAATTCTGCTGAATTAGGCTGAAAAATGAAGAATACCAGGTATATCTGAATATATTTGGCATCACATTGATTTATAATATCTGTTCTGTTATTAAACTGCATTTTGAAGCTAATTTGTGTCTTAAATGAGGGTTATTTAAGAGGAGTGGTGAAGGCGAATTGTACATTTTCCGAAAATCTGACCAATAAAACCTCTACAAGAATAACAAACTGTCTCGGTCTTTGGTTTTGCTTTCTGACTGAAGCCAGGTCATTCCCATGATTATGGATAGCGAATAGTTAATAAAAACTAATTATGTTCCTGAATTCTAACAACAAATTAATCTGGTTTTAGGCAGCAATTTGTGGAGAAGCACGACCGAGTCCTTAATTGCCTCTAACATCTGCAGTGTAGGAAATTACTCTAGAAATAATAATTTAATTTCGTCTTTCAGAAAGTTCCAGAAAAGGTCCAGAAAACGAGAAATGGACTGCTACAAACCACCCAAATTATTGGAATATTCTTTTGCGATTACTTCTACAATATAACAGTTATACCTTGCAATCTTTCGCTTATAGCATTGGATTGATTATATGGGTGAAAATGCCAGAAAGTATGTACAATTCGCCCTATCGTCGCAATTAACTCAAATTTAATACATAAATAATGTTCAAAAGTTGGTTCAACATAGCCCAACAGATTGTTTGAATCAAGGGAATATCAAATAGAATAGAATAGAACAATCTTTTATTCATCAAGGGTTTTACAGATATGTGACGAACAGGTCGACAGGCCTCTGGGTACCATTAAGGATTTATACCCAGATCTTCCGGCCGTTCCCTTGACATTTATGGGGTAAACTAATACAAAGTACATAATAAAGTTGAGTGGTAATTAATAATATAACGTGCAAAATATATCAATCCAGTTTAATGTTTCGGTCTAATCTGGCCGAAGACTGTTCTTGCCATGATACTAGCTTTGAATGCATCTTTAAGTTGCAATTCTACCTGAATATATTTAAGTGTGCAAATATGTGGGTCATATTTTCAGAAAATATACAATTGGCAGCTGTGCACATTAAATAAATTAGGCTAAATTAGGCTGCAATTTAGTCAATATTAGGTACATTCGAGAATATTCGGCATTGCATTGAATCTAGCAATTTGTTTGGTTAGGTTGAACTGTATTTTTAAGTTAATTTTCGTCTGAAATTTGGGTTATCTGAGAAGATTGGCGAAGTTGAATTGTACATTTTCTGAAAATCTGACCCATGTGGTGAACCCGATATCATTGTTCAAGTTACACTCCCAGCAACATATACGTTGCACCCTCAAGGATGGGCGTTGGTTCAAGTTGTTTCTTATTTCAGGAATTTTATCTTACATTTTATATTATATACGCATTGGAGTTGAAACAATTAGGAATCGTTACGTTGCGTGCATGTGAGACAGAGCCTTCATTAGTTGGTGAAATCATCAGAAAATGTACAATTTGTCTTCACGAATCCTCTCAAACTACCCAAAATTTAAGACAAAAATCATGTTCAAAATTCAGTTTAACACAACCTAGCAGATTATTTGAATCAAGGCAATACCAGATATACTCAGATATTCCTAGTTTTGACAATTTTTCAGTCTAATTTAGCAGAATTTACTAAATATGTAGATCTGCCAATTGTACATTTTCTGAAAATCTGAACCTAGTCCGGAATGTCACTTGAAGAATAAAGAATGAAGGCGCCAAAAGGACTGGGGAGTAACGTTAGAAGCAAAACGTCCTGTATGACGTAATTAGCTAATAATTTTTGGGGGATTTGTTTATTTTCAAACTAAGAAAACAGGAAACTTTGCAAAAATAACCGCCGCAGACAATTAGCGTTTTTATAGGTTTTCTTCAGACATCTCTTTCAGTAATTCATAATAAATTTACAAAAGGATGAAATGAAATTAAATTATGAATTCATATACATGTGTCAAAGAGGATGGTAAATCGGCATTGATTGGACATAATGATAATAGAAATTACAAAGTTTCATCGCGCCAATAGGGGAGTTGCATGTGTCACTGCGCATGTCTATTGCAATGCATGCTGGGATGGATTCTGTTCAAATCCAACATACAAATATTTGGCAAGATTTTATTAGAAAATTGCAAGAATGTTTCCCCCAATATCATAGTTTGTATAAATGATCTATGAAAACCAAATGCATGATGGGAAAGATGGAGGCTTAAGTTATGGAAACATGTAAAACACATTGATATTGACAATAGACCATTGATAAGTATTCCATGCTGAACATGACATGTTTTCTATAGATTTTATACTGTACCATTAGTCTCATAATTCCATTATTCTTTTCTATTCTACTCTATTCTAGCCCTGGATAGAAAGTTTCAGTTCAAATCTTTAATATACAAAATGTTCATACAAATGCCACACAAAGCAGCAAGCACAAGAGATTCGAACCCAGGACCCCACAGGACCCCTGAAGATTCAAAATGGCGGCTATGCAAATCGCCTATTACAAAATGATTATCATCATGTAACTTGTTGGTTCGTGACGCCGCGGCTGCTAATGTAGGTAGAACGGTATCATATGGGTCAGATTCTCAGAAAATGTACAATTGGCAGCTGTACACATTTAGTAAATTCTGCTAAATTAGGCTGCAATTTGGTCAATACTAGGCAACCTCAAGTATATTCAGCATTGCAATTATTCTAGCAATCTGTTGGGTATTTTGAACTTTATTTTCGTCTGAAATGTGGTTATTTTGAAGAATTTTGAACAATTGGAAGCCTATATATACATAATCACCGAAAAAACAATGCTGCCAGTGAGTGATAGTAAGTGAAGTCATTAAATGACCTTTAAATGGGTTGGAATAGAATAGAACAAGCAGTAAAAATTGTCCCCAAAAAGTTCGGTTTTTGACGGACGTTAACTGAGAGTGCACCTTTAAAATACGGTATGGAAAATAAATCAGGATTAGGAAGTAATTTGTGTAGTTGGTAACGACTTATTGTGTAAAACACTAATAAATGGGTCAGATTTTCAGAAAATGTACAATTCACATTCACCAATCCTCTCAAATAACCCATATTTAAGGCAGAAATCAGCTTCAAAATGCAGTTTATCATAACATAAATGATGTTTTGAATCAATGTGATGCCAAATATATTCAAATATAGCAGGTATTCATTATTTTTCAGCCTAATTTAGGAGAATTTCCTAAATGTGTAGAGCTGCCAATTGTAATTTTCTGAAAATCTGACCCAAACACTGTCTTCTGATAACTAAAAAAAACAACCTCTCTGGCAGAAGCTTGGAGATGCGGATCCTGCAAAGGTTACTCAGGTCACCAGTCAGGGGAGCTAGCTCAGATGGTAGAGCGCTCGCTTAGCATGTGAGAGGTACCGGGATCGATGCCCGGGTTCTCCAATGACTTTTTTTTTGATATTTTACTCTGGCCTACTTGCCAGGCTTGATGGGCGTACGACATAGTCCAGTCATGTACGGATACGGGTGAGATTTTCAGTAAATATACAATTGGCAGCTGTACACATTTAGTAAATTCTGCTAATTCTGCAATTTGGCCAATACTAGGTAAATTCGAGTATATTCGGCATTGCATTTATTCTAACAATCTGTTTGATTAGGCTGAACTGTATTTTGAACTTTATTCTCGTCTGAAATTCGGATTATTTGAGTAGATTGGCGGAATTAAATTGTACATTTTCTAAAAATCTGACCCATACACACATATAAATAAACACCAGGATTTACCCGGATTTCCTACCTAAGTCCAGGGCCCTCTTGTCGCAAGCTATCATTGTGTATAGTTCATAGGATGATGAACTTTTCTTTTATTATTTATTCTGTTTATAAGCGAAATAGTCTGTAAAACGACAGTGCGTGGAGATTATAAACTAGCATGCACAGTGTACGATGAAGTTACAATATTCACTACATTGAGATATGGGCTCACGGGTGACAATTCAGTACAGAATAATCATGGCCTTCCGGCCACTGCTTTATTTTGCTATTCGCTTTGTAACTTTTAAATATATATTATACGTCGCCATATCGCCATGTTTTATATACCGGTATTCATTCCATAGATCAAGGGCCCATCCTTTGTACATTTTAATACACCGGGACATTACATCGCCATTCATTATAAGGGTCAAATCGCCAGAAATTGTGCGATTTGACTTCCTCAACCCTCTCAAATAACCGAAATTTAAGACAAAAATCAAGTGAAAAAATCCGTTTACCATGACCAAACAGATATATAATAATATTTGTAATCAAGGAAATACTAAATATACTCAGATATACCAAATATTTAGCATTTTTCAGCCTAATTTAGCAGAATTTATTGAATGTGTAGAGCTGCTGATTGTCAATTTTCGGACGATCTGACCCATAATGCCCCGTCTACACAGGGGCGAATTGGTGAGCGAATTGAGTCTTGCGGCAACTTGTGCGACCTCACACGAAATCGCATACAATTTTTTGACTAAATCGCCCCTATGTAGGGACAGCTGCGACCAATCGCAGAATCCTACGACTAATTGCAGAGGCAAAAATTGCCCCACACACATGCGAATTCATCTGCGATTTCAGATGGACCAGATCGCAGGTAAAATAATCCAAATCGCATTTGAAAAATCTCTGTTGATGCGATTTCAAATGGAATCGCACATACTTCTACAAGAATTCGCATATGTGTAGGGCTAGCCACGACAGTTCGTAGAAGTCTGTTACAGTCCAGAACTAATCGCAGGAGGTCATGCGAATTTCGGATTTATCCGAAATTCGCAAGTGATTGCAGGTATGTTTGAACAGGTGTAGCTTCACGAATTATTGATGGATCAAAACAATTTTTTTACAGAACATGCCCAGACATGTTGTCTCAGGTGTGTTAATATGTTGTGATTATACATTGATTTTTTCTACATTTTTTTTAAATCGTCGCAAGTACACCTCAAAAAATATTTTCGGTCATCTCTCCCTCCGTTTTCTTATAACTTGAAGTGATCCAAATCGCACATCTGCTGCGAATCCAGACCTGCGATTTCACATCAGTTTGCACCTGAAATCGCACATGTGTAGGGATTAAAACTCAAATCGCAGAGCATTATTTCTGAAATCGCACAAGTTCCCTGCCGATTCGCACAGGATTTCTACGATTTCACATGCGAATGATCGCAAGTACCAGATTCGCAGCAGTTTTTTAATTCGCCCCTGTGTAGACGGGGCATTAGCGGATGGTGGGCCTACATGACGGGGGCGTATCGCACATATATATATGATGTGTCACAGACAAATAAGTCTAAATATCTAAAGTTGCAAAATTGGTATCTCTTGGTAGGAATGTTCTCCAATAAAAAGGCTAATAAAACATTTTAAAAGGTAAAAAATGTGAAGACTGAAATATTGATCTCATTTCTGATACATGAACAAAATAGGCCTATACATTGTATAAATGAAGTAGTATCTTATCTTATCTTATCTTATCTTATGTATCATGGTTTTTAAAAGTTAACATGTTAGAATCCGATCTCATCTTTTTAAATACGATAGTATCTCAAAATCCTTTTTTTTAAAGGTTTTATTCAACATAATGCTGCCATCTGGGCTCATACAATTCATCATGTTTATATACAAGTATCATTAATGTCGCGTCCCTTGTAGATTTATTTTGTTTTTTTGTTTTTTTCTTACATTTTCTTTCACTCATCATCAATGATTTGATATCTCAGTTGTTTATCATTTGTACAATAACAACTTGGTTCTGACTTACTGACTTCTTCACCTTACAAATTCGAGAAACAAATTTTGGACCATCTCTTACATTATGCGAGATGTTTATTCGTCCCCTTCTAACTCACTCAAGATTTTATTCCAATCATTTTCTTTGGGTTTTCTTCTCCCCAGAATACTATTATTATATTCCCTCACTCTTATATTCATTCTCAATTCGTTGGCAAAATCCTTTTTAGTGCGAATTAGGATTCAATTCTCTGTGACACCCCGTGACACATGTAATACTATAAGATAGAACTAAACTTGAGCTGCATATATATGCAACAACGTATTCACAAAACGCTCATGGCTTTTGGTGACTGACTTTCACAAGTGCTGAAGGCACGCGTGAAAGACAGTCACCAAAAACCATGAGCGTTTTGTGAATGCGTTGTTGCATATATATGCAGCTCAAGTTTAGTTTTATTTTTATGCCATGATATATATTTATGCGTTATTTGTCCATTATTTACCTACCGCCCAACCCTCAGACTCGGCAAAAGCATGCGCCCACAGCCTTGCGTCATGAAATGAGCGTCATTGATTGGCACAACTAAATTTACGCAACCAATCAAAATAACGTTGTAAATTGGTTGCATTCGACAAGCAGCCTGCGCTAGTCAAATCCAGCCATGCATATATGCTATGGGCTAATCTGGCCATGTTTTTGTGGATACGCATACCTATCATGGCATAAATCGATGCATTATGTACCTACCTGGTTTACAGACGAACTATAATAACTTCTAACGTTAAATGTTTATTTCAAAATAAATCTTATTGTCATGTTTCACATGTTTGATACTTCTCATCGACAATTTGAAAAGGTTGAGATTTATGTTACAGCATAGATCATCAAAGCTATTACATATTGTTTTCGATTGACCATTTCATTTAAAATGAATAGCATTTGATTGAAACAGTGCCAACAACTTACCTATAGCAAGGAACATTCTAAGCAAGGACTTCTTATGGACTGAAACAGGCCTCTGATCCCGGTTCTCCAGACCAGATCATAAGCTAGCTATAATATACTCACTGAATATTCCTGGCCTCCCCAATATTATCCCCTGCCATTTACCCGCACCCCAGTAAACATCCATAACCAAAGGCAAACGCCGCGAACAATATGCTCCTCAAATACGAGTTTAAAATGAAAAAAGCTATTTGGCGCATATTCCTAAGACCCTTCGCATTTTCCCTCGCCAGGCTATGGCCGTTTATCTTGA
This sequence comes from Sthenelais limicola, assembly GCA_942159475.1. Classification (NCBI taxonomy): domain Eukaryota; kingdom Metazoa; phylum Annelida; class Polychaeta; order Phyllodocida; family Sigalionidae; genus Sthenelais; species Sthenelais limicola. The sequence continues at coordinate 37,221,930 of OW804095.1, forward strand.
TGTATATGAACAGCAGGTGCAACTGGACTTCGTCTAGATGATCTTATTGTGTGCCTTAGACATATGCTTCTTTCCTGCTTGTGTGTGCAGGGTCTTATAGGGGTCAGATTTTCAGAAAATGTACAATTGGCAGCTCTACACATTTAGGAAATTCTCCAAAATAAGGCTGAAAAATGAAGAATACCGGGTATATCTGAGTATATTTGGTATCGCATTGATTTAAAGTATCAGTTCTGTTATGTTAAACTGCATTTTGAAGCGCATTCTTGTCTAAAATGTGGGATATTTGAGAGGATTGGTGAAGGCGAATTGTACATTTTCTGAAAATCTGACCCATATGCTTCTTTCCTGCATGTGCTGCCTTGCTTTATACAGATTCTCCGCCGCCGGGAGCACGATCATAAAATGCTATGTTATGCATCAATCCCTTGTTACAAGGGTGGGCTTCTGCACTTTTTCCCAATTTTATTTTTTTTGTTGGAAGTCATTGTTGGGAATACACATGGGTCAGATGTTCAGAAAATGTACAATTTGCCTTCGCCAGTCCTCTCACATAACCCACATTTAAGACAGAAATGAGCTTCAAAATGCTGTTTAACATAACAGAACTGTTACTTTACATCAATGCGATGCCAAATATACTCAGATATAGCCTAAATTTATCATTTTTTAGCAGAACTTAGCAGAAATTACTATGTATATAAAGTTGCCAATTGTACATTCTCTGAATTCTGAGCCACACGTATGTATTCGCCCCCAGTAGATACTAGAGGCAATGTTGGGTCATGTCTCTCATGGCGTACAGAGAATTGTATCATGTATTTCATATTTTCTATCATTCTAATATCTAGATGATACAAGGTTTCTTAAAGGTGTTTTTCTCAGTCAGTTAACATAGGCCAAGAACTGAACATTTTCCACTTTTCTAGTCGTTTTTTTTTCCTCTTCCTCCCCCTCCTCCACCTCCACGTCCTCGTTCTCCTTCTCCTTCCCTTCCTCCTCCTTTCCCACCTCATCATCCTCCACCTCCTCTTCCTCCTCCTCCTCCCCCTTCTCCTCCTCCTCTCCCACCACCACCTCCTCCTCCTCCTCCACCCCCTTCTCCTCCTCCTCTCCCACCTCCTCCTCCACCTCCTCTTCCTCCCCCTCGCCCACCTCCTCTTCCTCCCCCCTCGCCCACCTCCTCTTCCTCCCCCTTCCCCACCTCCGCCCCCTCCTCCTCCTCCTCCCCCTCACCCTAAGAATGCAAGAACTACATATACTTCATATCATATATCAGGAAATACAATATTCAAAACATTCAAAGCTGTCATGCACTAACCATAACAACAAGTACAAAGACGGTTCACATAATTTATCCTGGTTCAGAGGCGATATCCTTTACTCAATAAGAACGCAACAGGACACCCAATGGTACAATAACACAATTTATAGGATATTTTTTGATGTATTTATTTTCAATCCTACGTCTATTCCAACAATAACACGTTTTTAATGGAATATGGAGAGGGTCGGTCACTCGAGGAATGGCGTGGGATAACATGAAGAGACGAGGATCTTGTCAGATCTAAGGTTTCATTTCCTACTTTTTACCAACAAATACATCTGACTAAATTCAATATAAAGGACTGGAGCTGTATTACATTTTTTTTATTTTATTTTTCAGCCCAACGAAAATGTTGTATATTCGTTGTTCAGCCAGATACAATTTTAACAATCATTAGCAAAATATACACGTATTCTTGTGTCGCTCAAAATTAGAAATATAAATAGAGAGAATGGGAAGAGCCGGCAATAATCGAAAATTTATAGGATGAGATTCGTCCACATAAGCATGATGCCGTAGGCAGAGTGCTTATGTGGACGAATCAAGTATTTATTATAAGTATTTATTATACGCGCATTCTATATGAGACGTGCTATAAGTGGGGTGCTATAAAAATATTCATATAGGACGTGTCCTATATGATATGTAGTTGTCTAAAAATAGCTCTGTTGTTATGCTTCGCGGAGCTTTGGCTCTCCGCGGAGCATGTAAACAAATCCCCGCGATCGGTAATCCACCCGTGATTCTGGTACTATAATTATAGAAATACATAATAAAACCTACATCATTAAATAGAGCATTAAATTCTCTTTTGAATGATATAAATTGTAGTAATATAGCTCAAGGAATGGCCATGATATGAACATTTTAATTCATCAATATACTAACGGGGCTGTCAGCGGGGCTGTCAGTGGGGCTGTCAGCAGGGCAGCGGGGCTCTCTGAGACTTCTTTATTTTTTTTTTCAGTGATATCTGATGACATATGATCAAATTTTATGCACATATAATAAATATAGAATGGAACTCGCCAGCAATAATCGAAAATTTATAGGACTTGATTCGAATCTCGTCCTATAAATTTTCGATTATTGCCGGCTCGTCCCATTCTCTCTATTTATCAAAACTAGTCTCATCAGTGAGTAATTGATGAATCTTATCCCCGATTTAAATGCGTTTTCTTTTGCTATTTCATGAAGCTTTTCTCGCTAGTTCGGTAGAATTAGATACACTTTTAACCTAATATAATACTATACTGTGCCTGGGCAGCCCGAAGGCATTTCATTAACCAGGATCGATGTAATAGTAACTTAATATCACTGATTCTTCAATCTGTTTTTACCCCAATAGGGGATTTGCATGTCTCACTGCACATGTCTGGCCAAGTAGGCAGGACCTCGCCACTCCTCACCAGCACAACACTATCGCAAGGCTTATCGCAGAGCTTACCACAGAGCTTACTTCAGAGCTTACCGCAGAGCTTATCGCAGAGCTTACCGCAGCCAGTGGAGACCCCACTTAAGTGTCATGGTGGCAGTGAGCAAATTAACATACATTAGTCGTGCAGTTGTACCAACGTGTTGAGCGCAACTAAACAATCCCCATAGACTTAGCATTGCGAGTGCTCAGAGGTTTAAAGATTCCGGTGGACATGTTTTTGTCCTATTGATGAATATATGGTCATCAGAATAAGGGTTTTGCATGTGCCACTGGGATGGAATTTGATGAAATCTGAAGTTGCCTCACCTTTTCTGCCATGTTCATCAAGTAGGCTATTATTAACCACGCCTGTTCTAATTCACCGACAATCTCTGAAATGAAAGGCACTATCACTCGATGACTCCAAGGCTAAATATAATCAGATTTAGAATGGCTGTCGTTTGATTAAAACTTTCTCTCACCAACTAATCGTCCTTGAGATTAATAATAACACAAGCTTAACAATCATCAGACGCGTCCAATAGGGGATTTGCATGTCTCACTGTGCATGTCTGTTACAGTGCATCCTGGGATGTATTCAGCCCAAATCTGACATAATTTTAGCAACATTTTTATCGAAAATTGCAAGAATGTTTTCACCAATATCATTGCTTTTGAAAATGATCAATGAAAGCCAAATGCATGATGGGAAAGATGGGGACTTCTATTATGGAAATGTGTATAATACATAGATATTGACATTAGAGTATTGATAAATATATATAGTCCATGCTGAACATGGCATGTTTTCTATAGACTTAATACTGTACCATTAGCCATTACCATTGCGGCTATGCAAATCCGCTATCCTTAAGATTGCTTAAAAGGATGAAAAAACAGAGAATACTGATGTCTGCAATGCTGAGCCTATGGGACTTTTGCTACACTCAAAAAGTCACTGCCGTGGACAACTTAGCGTATGCATACACAACACATACACTGTTATTTGATATTTCTCCAGTGGGCATTTCCTATATCAAAACAAGGAAAACATAGCTGAGCAAGGGAAATCATAAATAAGGATCTGTTATGAAACAAGCCCCCAGCTTCCTACAGATGATCTCTATGGTGTAGATTAGCCTGCATTGGCAGAATACTTTTTAGCATGGGTGCATCAGTCTCTTCTTAAATTACACCCTCCATATCGCTATTGTGCGGCGAGCCTGAGGAGTAAACGCGCCAGTGTTGGTGCTAATGCATTGTTACTATGGGAATCAACTGCCTGGCAATGCATTTTGTCTCCCATTTTTACCCAGAAAGTCTTTCTCCTCTTTCTCTCTCTTCCATTGAGTTCCTGCTTGGCTGTTCATTCGTCTTTGTCATAAAAGTGTATTCAGATTCAAGGTACGATGAGGAAGACAGAGAGAGAGAGAGAGAGAGAGAGGCGGAGGGGGGGGGGGGAGGAGGAGGAGGTGATAGTGAAATGGGAAAGTGTAAAAAGTACAATGTTGCTGATCCACCTATCATAAACATCTAGAGTCAGATTTTCAGAAAATGTACAATTCGCCTTCACTAATCCTCTCAAATAACCCACATTTAAGACAGAAATGAGCTTTAAAATGCAATTTGAGATATCAGAACTGATACTTTAATTCAATGCGATACCAAATATACTCAGATATACCCAGTATTCTTCATTTTTCAGCCTAATTGAGGAGAATCTCCTAAATGTGTAGAGCTGCCAATTGTACATTTTCTGAAAATCTGAACCCCATGCATGATAGCAGGAAGGTTTCTGAAGCTGTCAGTTGCATGACGTTCCTAGATTCGCCACTAGGGCTGATAATTGTGAATCATAATTTGCTCCTATTCTCTTCACCTCTAATTATTGTTGCATTGTTGGTGTGAGGACTTTAATGCTAGAAATATCGGGTGCAGAATTGGTATGCTCATGTGTGATGCGTTTTAGGGAAATGAGTCACAAGTCGCAAAAATGATATTTTTTAAAGTGTTTATTTTACAAGATCAGTTTATTGGAATGTTCTGATTTTGGGGGAGTTTATTACTTATGGTCATATCGATCAATGTACCAAATTTCAGGACAATGTATGTATTTCCTTTCGTTTTAAAGGTCCTCATAATTATGGAGTATGTTTAATTACTTTACTGTTTATTGCCCCCAAGAACTATTATTAACTTTTTTATTCAAAAATACAAATATCAAACTTAAAATCTAGAAATACCTATTAGACTGTTTACTATCGTTAGAATCGGCTTGATGTCGTCTCTTCAAATATGATGATATCTCAAAATCCATTTCTTGCGACTTGTGACTCTTTTTCCTGAAACACATCACATTGTTCATACCTTATTTAATGTCTGAATACAAATACGATAGATTTATATTTTGTATAGTGATAATGTAGGCAGATAAAGAGGACAGTCGTAGTAGTATAAAGGGTGGTCTCCACTGGCTGCGGTAAGCTCTGCGGTAAGCTCTGCGGTAAGCCCTGGGATGGTGCTGTGATGGTGAGAAGTGGCGAGGACCTTCCTACATGTTAAGTGAACCATGTAGGCAGGGACCTTGTCACTCCTCTCCACCTACAGAACCAGCACAAACCATCGCAAGGGTTACTGCAGAGCTTACCGCAGCCAGTGGAGACCACCCTTAAAGGAGGCTAAAGGTTATGAAATCGAAACTTAACCTTGGAAAATGCAAAACACAATATCACGGCCAGTAATTTTCACCTGTCAGAAGAATAGGGAAATTGAATAGAGTTTAAAACTAAAAAATACAAACTCATCTGGCTGTGCCTAGATCACTCCAGGCTAGGGTGTGTACAGTGACTCCCATTTCTAAACTTCCAAAGATCTCAATTTCTTCGTAATACAATTGAAACACTCCAAATGTCAGGATGTAAAAAACTGGGTCAGATTTTCAGAAAATGTACAATTGGCAGCAGTATTTAATATTTAATTAGGCTGCAATTTGGTCAATACTATGTAAATTCAAGTATATTTGGCATTGCATTGATTCTAGCAGTCTGTTTGGTTAGGTTAAACTGTATTTTGAACTTTATTTTCGTCTGAAATTTTGGTTATTTGAGAAGATTGGCGCAGTTGAATTGTTCATTTTCTGAGAATCTGTCCCTTCCAGGTATAGCTTTTGTCGCGCACTTGGAGGAGGCTGAACTAGCATTGGTTGTGGAAGCTGGAGGAGGATCGTGTGTCTACAGCATGTCTACTGAACTGAACTGTACTTTCCATTATACAACTTCTCAGTTTTCTCATAGATTTTCAAAGCTGTATAAATTCTGCTAAATAAGCTGAATATATCGATATTCTACCGCTGTTATGTATTTGTATAAGATCTAAAAGTCGAATCTGCTGTTATTTGTTTGTGTAAGAATTTAAAGTCGAATCGTATGAGAGAAAAGAGTGAGCAAAAATAATTGAAGCTAGCACAGGAAAATATTTCGGTGGGTCTCCGATATATAAATGTGGAACTTGCTGGAATAGAAAAGAACCGGATAAAATTCTCCACAATTCTGGTCAAATGACTTGGCGAATGACATGTAGAGTATTGATGAATCTAGTTCTGTCGGAAGTATGACTTCATTTGGTACGATTTATGTATAATAGTTGAGAATCTGGGGGTGGGGGGGGGGGGGGGGAGAGGGAATGGGAGGCAACAACAATAAAACAGTGACAACAAAATGACAAATCTTAACATGTTCCATTTGAGGTATGAATGTTAATACAGATACTAACTTACAGAGACAACTTGAAAGGAGAAAGATGGTTGGAGAGGGAACATGGAGAGTGGGACGATGTGGGCCCCACTGTCCCACTAGCAAATCCCGTGCGAAGCACGTGTGTTTGCTAGTGCAGTTTTAATCATTTTGCGTGTGTCAATCCCACATATTAGGTTATACCTAATCAATACTGACAGACAAATAATGATTCAACTTCATGAACTTAGATAGAAGAGATCCAGTAATCTATAGGACAATGCACACTATTTTGGCACTTTGCGGATTGAGGCGAGAGGCTTCCCCTTCATTTGAAGGGAATCTCTCAACTTTGGGCCTAGCTAGACTGTACCCCGAAAATGAGAATATTCTTACAAAGATATCTTGTAAACAAAATACTTTGAAAATATTAATTTTGCGACTAGTGACTCATTTCCCTGAAACACATCATATGTAAGATGTACCAGGCACCTGGATAGAGATTATGTAACCAGGGAAGGACAGGCTATGACGTCATGATTACGTCACCATTCATGTCATGCCCTGAAGGAGTCATCAAATACAGAGTAGGCCTACATGAAATTAATTTCACGCTTTTGTCCCCGATTAACTAATCTTACATAAAGGTGTCTTACAAGATTTCAGAAGAATCATTGTGACCCTGTAAGGAGGGATAATAACTTAAAGATAGATAAACCATGTAATAGAGACTGCTAATGAAAGGGGTTGGCTGCATGTGTACATGGGTCAGATTTTCAGAAAATGTACAATTCAACTTTGCCAATCTTCTCAAATAACCCAAATTTAAGACGAAAAAAAGTTCAAAATACAGTTTAACCTTACCAAACAGATTGCTAGAATCAATGCAATGTAGAATATACTCGAATTTACCTAGTATTGACCAAATTGCAGCCCAATTTGGCAGAATTTACTAAATATGTGCAGCTGCCAATTTAACATTTTCAGAAAATCTGACCCATATGTCTATAGAAATGTGTATTTCCACCAATACGGAGCATTTTTAAAAAGCGCCAACCATTGCTGCCATTTGATAGAATGTTGCAGCCTACCGCACACCACTTTCCCCAATAATCGATGCCCCACAAGCACAGCAGGTGACAGATATTGGAAATCAAAATTAACCTTTGCTCATTTCATGTTTATTGTGCTAAAAAGTGCCTTTTCAATGTCATGACCAGTCACACCTTGTTATTTTCCAACCATGTTATTTTCGGCATTGCATTAAACTAATTTAGGAGAGTTTACTAAATGTGTACAGGGGCCAATTGTACATTTTCTGAAAATCTGATGCATATAGTTTGATCTATCTCTATCATAAACAAGAGAAAGTGCATTATTCAATACAATACATTAAATTTGGTTTTAGATTAGATTAGATTAGATTAGAAAACTTTTTATCAGCACACTCAAGATGCTGTTAAGGAAGGGGAGATTCTCTCCTGCTTGGTGGGAGGTTTTCCGCCCCTTCTGTTTGCTTACAATCGACGTTGTAGAGTAACAATATCGCCTTCTATCATAGACAAAAGACGATTCTCTACAATGAGTACAGTTTATAATTATTATAATGTATTACAATATGGCATAACAATACAGAAATGGTTTTGATCAAATGGTTTTGAACAAACTCTCCGACGGCCGACAACAAACAAGAGAACTCTGTGATTATACAGGATGATAAATCAATAAAATAGACAAAATGGACAGTTAGGCAGATGTTTTGATACTTGTGAAGTGAAGTGAAGTCAAGTGGTACGATTTCTACATAATTCGGATAAGGACTCCAGATAGAGATACTCAGATAAAGATATACAAGTCAGATAAAATAATCGTTTTAATGCAAAATTCCTACTTCTAAAGGATTTTCCAGATAGGAAGGGATTTCTGGGTCAAAAATGTTTAGATAGGGTAAGGTTTTTCATGGTAAGGGAGTGGGAGTGAAGGTGGGGGCGGGCGTGGGGATAGGAAACACTTGTATTTTTGGGGCCTCTTGATTAATCTTTTTTAAATGAACTTTTATTCAGGAGAAGAAACATGGCATCTGCCAATTTAATTTTTGTACGGCTAGGGAAAACCCTGTCGTCCACCGCATCCTGAAAGTTGGCAATAAACATTTTGAACAATTTACAGTGTTGTTGGGTGTCAATGTTCGACAAATCCTTCTGCATTAATGTATATGAGTTAATGAAATGGGATGGAAGATGATATTTAAGAAATATATAAATGCTGATATAAGTGGTAGGTATTGGAGTATGGTTTACCATCCATCCATAGTAAATCCCTTCATTGCAATTGGGATTGAGATGGCGATATCATGGGAAATCATACAGTTCTATGATGGTTTACATCCATGCTGATTTTACCCCATGTGAACTATGGCCTTATTTGCATAGTTTTCAATGTGGAATCATGAAACATATATTGACAAAAAAATAATCCCTTGGGAAGGCCAACAAGGAGGCCGAAACTTTGAAGAAAGTTTTCCCATACTATAATGGACATGATAAGAACTAATCTGTCTTGAATTCCGTCATTGCTACCAAATCCTTTACCTCCCCACCACCCATAACTTGCTAAATAGTAGGTAATAGTAGTATCAAAAAGAATGTTTGCAATATTTCTGGGTGGACAACTACTATAGTAAAGTAGCTTAATATATTTTATAGGATGAGCTTCTAAACGCAAGGACATATAAATAACAAAACTATTACGCTTTATGGTTCATAGCTAATCAATTTCACTTATAGCTTCGTAAATAATTTAGTGCATGGATTTTCCATACCAATATTCTATGACATATATATTCTACATTCAGATATATTGTGAAATCATTTTACAAAAATGCTCAATTGAAACAAAATTGGTCTGTCTGATGAAGAGCAATGCCAAGTTAATCATCATGTCAAATGATTCATGTATACATTAATTTACTTGTCAGGGTCAGATCGTCAGAAAATGTACACTCAGCAGCTGTACACATTCAGTCAATTCTGCTAAATTAGACAGGAAAATGATCAATTACTGATATATTTTAATATATTTAGCATTGCATTCATTCAAACAATCGGTTTGGTTATGTTGAACAACATTTTTACCCTGATTTCTATTTTAAATTTGAGTTATTTCAGATGATTGGTGAAGGCGAATTGTACATTTTCTGACAATTTGACCCGTCAATGCTGTGCATGCAGTGCACATGTCGCTGGCGAAACATGATGTTATTGAATAAACGACATGATATGTGTGTCTCTGTGATATAAATCAATGACGAACGTCAGGTTTTTGTTTAGTTTGGGCATGAACAAGACCGATCAATAGATATTATATTGACTGGTATAGTATACTGGTCTTGTTTATGCTAGGTATGTACACACTGTATCCTTGGGTTGGAAACCTGTGCAGATATCAACGTCACTGATTTTCAATGGAGAAATTAAGGTCAATCAAAAAGATGTTCTTCATTTAAATTGAACGATAGCTGACAGTGTTACTCTCTAAGCTTATGCCACATCAGGATCGATAAAGATTTAATTTGTCGCATTGGGTGAGCCAATGTGGAGGCATCGGCTTCAGAGTACCAGACCTGGTCTATGAATAAAACAGTTCTGGTGAGATACACATTACATAGATCGTACTCTTTCATATTCATATTCATATTGTTCATATTAGCAACTGCAAATGAAGTCCTGCTTTCCTTACGTAGAACATATTTGTCACAGCACAGTTGAAGGCATTGACAACTAAGGGGATACATAGATTCTAAATGAAAATAGACTCAATAAAATCTATTTTTAAAAAGATATTTAAAAAGAAAATAAAGAAAATAGTTTAGTGGAACATAATGTCAATCGATATATTTCACTATCGTGTTGTGTGGATCGAATTTCTAACTGATGTGTAAACTGCGGTTGATTATTTTGGTTGTTTCAATTAAAAAACGAACGAATTTGGAGATATTTGTTTATATTCCATGATTTGATGGGTAATATTCGGGCCTGGGTCCCTTTGCCCCATCTTCACAGGCCTTGGGAATGGGTAAGGCTTCTTTTATTGGGTTAAATTAAGTAGCATGCCACTTATAGCACGGTTAGTGTTTGGGGGTACAATAGACACAGATAAACCGATCACATTGAGGAGGGCTAGAGGGGGGCCAGTGTATGGGGTGGGGGTGGGGGTTTATTTAGCATTAAGACTTAATCAGATTACGTGGATGACTTAGAGATATACTTACCTCTGCACTCCTAAATATGGGTCAGATTTTCAGAAAATGTACAATTGGCAGCTCTACACGTTTAGGAAATTCTGCTAAATTAGGCAGAAAAATGATGAATCCAGGTATATCTGAGTATATTTAGTATCGCATTGATTTATAGTATCTGTTTTGCTATGTTAAGCTGCATTTTGAAGCTCAGTTTTGTCTTAAATGTGGATTGTTTGAGAGGATTGACGAAGGCGAATTGTACGTTTGTTTTCTGATGATCTGACCCGTATAAGGTTCGAGAGAGAGGGACAGTATGAGTTTGAGCTTTAACATTATTTACTTGGAATTATCACTTTTACCATTACGTCTTGATCGTTTTGATTTACATTTTGAAAATGAAACTTATGGACACAAATAAAATTTTGGGCTAGCAGTGATGGTTGCAAAAAGCTTTCCCTTTAGTCCAAGTCATCAAAACTCTATCATTTGTTTCGTACTAAGTACTAAAGCTCCGATCAGAACTTAAGATAACAATCGATCGTTGGAACATCTACCCCACTTATCCTATGCATAACTTCGCATAGCATCGGGATCTGTAAAGGATGTCACTGGGCTTAGGTCTTAGTTTTGATAAATCCTGGCATGAAGGCCGGTGAATTACAAGTTTGATAATTTAATATTATTGTAGAAAAATGACACATATGGTTTACTTTATAAAGAGATGGAATTCTACAGTGATGGTAGTAGAGATAATATTTGTTTTAAATATTTGTATTGACCTACCTATGTGGGTCAGATTTTCAAAAAATGTACAATTCAACTTCGCCAATCTTTTTAAATAACCCAAATTTTAGACGAAAATAAAGTTCAAAATACAGTTCAACCCAACGAAACAGATTGCTAGAATCAATGCAATGTTGAATATACTCGAATTTATCTAGTATTGGCCAAATTGCAGCCTAACTTAGCAAAATTTACTAAATGTGTACAGCTGCCACTTGTACATTTTCTGAAAATCTGACCCATGTATATACACCTGCAATTTGTCCTACAAAATGTAGGTATATCCATAACTACAATTGAATATTAACTGAATTTTCAGTTTACTGTGTCAGCGAAATCTGAGAAGAAGACTTCAATGTACACGTTTTTGCTGCAGCGAAAACAAGTGACAGTGTAAAATTGACAAGCATAAATTGTCTAATTTGTGAGTTAAAGTTGTCTCATTCGGCCACACATTCGTCACGTCCCTACCGGCCAGAAGGCTACCTATAATGATTTGTCTGTCATTGTTATCCTGTGGCTGATTGGATCTCTAATCTAACCTGTCGATTAATTGGTCCAACGAGACCTAAGCCAATCAGCGCAGGCCCAGTGTATTCGTTCTAATCTGTCTAGTATAAGAATAAACCTCAGAGTTAGTTCGACCTCTTCTTCTAAGGATCCTACTGATTTGAAGCATACATCTCTGTGTGTTGCGTTGATTAATTTCTCACCCAACTACTGACCCTGAATTATTACGAAGAATGGCCCGCATTTCTTCAACATAATTCTTGAACAAGCAAACAAACAAACTAGCATTTCAATAGCAAAATACAGCAAGCTTTGAGTTGTTCTGATCTGCAATCGCCTGCTTGAACATAAACATTCAAAACAAATATTCATCTGAAGTTACTGACTATCTCTCCAAAACAATATACAACAAAAGGATATCGGTGAAGTACGAAAGTCATTTATTTGCTGATAAAGTATAACACAACTCTTCCAAGATGCATGGGCGGTTTTGGGAGTGCATCCTAAATCGGGAAAAAGACCCTCGATGGCCTTGGTTCATTTTATCAAGTGGTTCACAAGCATCCTTTTCCCAAATTGTAAACATTTGCGATGAATCCTACCAGGTCTAGGATCCAATATATATATACCATAACTCTTGGTTCCCAGGCACTCTGCAATATTGTCCATGTTATCATTATAAGTTTGGCGGACGAATGATGGGGTGTTATAACTATAACGATCATCACTCATATGTGATGTGTTTTAGAAAAATGAGTCATAATATGGGCTAGATTTTGAGAAAATGTACAATTGGCAGGTCTATACATTTAGGAAATGCTCTTAAATTAGCCTGAAAAATGAAGAATACCTGGTATATCTGAGTATATTTGGTATCGCATTGATTTAAAGTATCAGTTCTGTTATGTTAAACTGCATTTTGAAGCTTATTTTTGTCTTAAATGGGGGTTGTTTGAGAGGATTGGTGAAGGCGAATTGTACATTTTCCGAAAATCTGCCCATATAAGTCGCAAAATATGGATTTTGAGATATCACCATATTTGAAAAGAGGAGATCAAGCTGATTCCAATGATAGTAAACACTAGGACACCTAATAATCATTTCTATATTTTAAGTTTGATATTTTTACTTTTGAAAAAAAGAAGGTTTGCAACGTTTCTAAATGGATAATTACCAGTAAATTAACTAAATATACTCCATACGAAGTCCTTCAAAACGCAAGAATATAATTTAATACAATGTCCCGAATTTTTTTTACATGGATTCATATGACCATAAGTACTAAACCCTCTAACAATTGGAACATTTCAATAAAGAGATCTTGTGGAAAAATACTTTGAAAAATATCGATTTTGCGACTCGTGCCTCATTTCTCTGAAACACATCCCACATTATTTCGATTTGATCCCGTATCGTTCATGTTATTCTCATAGTTTCAACACAAATTGATGTGCAGTGACCGTTACAATACCTCTTCGAAAAAAAGATGATGTGTCTTCTCGTCATGTGATCACCACGTGGTCTCTTGCCATCCTCCCCAGATTAAGAAATGAAAACTTCCAGGAAAAAACAACTGGGAATTTTCTATCTCATCCTGCGCCATTTTGATACTTTCAGACTTCCTTAGTTTACAATCTTTGGATTGGGTTGGAAATATGACTTCTGTCCATTACGGAATATTGACAAAAGCAAGTCCAACACCAATTGGCAGATTAAAGTCATATGGGTCAGATTTTCAGAAAATGTACAATACCAATTTTCTAAAATAATCCAGATTTCAGACAAAAATAAAGTTAAAAACACAGTTCAACCTAACCAAACAGATTGCTAGTATACATGCAATGCTGAATATACTCGAATTTACCTAGTATTGACTAAATTGCAGCCTTATTTAGCAAAGTTTACTAAATGTGTACAGCTAACAATTTGACATTTTTAAAAAAATCTGACCCTTATGATGTGTTATAGGAAAATGAGTCACCAGTCGCCAAAAAATGGATTTTAAGATATCACCATAATTAAATTTATGGAGATCAAGATTGAGATCAAGCAGATTCTAACGATGGTAAACATTTGGAGAGCGAATAAGTAATTCTATATTTTGTGGTTTTTAAAAAAAAAACAGTTTGCAAAATTTACTCTCATAAGATCACATTAGAAATGCGTATCTTTAATACACTGTCTTTTGTACATGTATACGCTATGGCAAGTGTTAAACCCTGCCCAAACACAGCCGATTTGCCTCCCGATTGCCGATCCCGATTTGGGTCTTCCAATGAATCCTAGGATTTCATTTCCAATCCTGGTTCATGTTATTTAAAAAACATAAACCATGATTTGAAATGAGATCATAGGATTCATCAGGAGACCCAAATCGGGAGGCAATCGGGGGGCAAATCGGCTGTGTGTGGGCAGGGTCTTAAGCGCCCCCAAAATAAAAGCATTCCCACAAATACATCTTGTGAATAAAACGCTGTGAAAAATATCAAGTGTGCGACTTGTGACTCATTTTCCTGTAACACTTCACATATAATATAGCTCCGCTGCAAAGTCTAATATTGAAGAAGACATTACATATAAAGCATTGGCACTTGGAGTGTTTGGGGAGGCATCCCATGTCTTTATTGTTATAGAAAGCGAAGGCAAATTTGTAAATGCACTAGTGAACAATGGGACGCATTGAAATGTGAAAGTTCTGCTTGATTTGTGTCTATCCAGCCCTGACTAAAAGATACAGCGCTGGCAAACAGAGCCCCCTAGGAGAGGAGAGGCAAACAATAGCCCCCCGGGGAGCTCAAGTCTTCTCAGACATCAACTTTTAATCCCCTTGGCATTGTGTTGGCCTGACTGTAGGCAATTTGTCATAATTGACACAAGCGTTAATCTGTACCCCAGCCTGTGTGTGTATCATATGTAAGTAGGTATATAGACCCTTAAATCCTTTCAACATAAATGGCTAATGTCAACTATATAGACTAGCAGAACTGAAGAACTGTTTATATGGGTCAGGTTTTCAGAAACTGTACAATTTGTCTTCAGCAATCCTTTCAGATAACACAAATGTAACAAAATAATGATGTTCAACACAACCAAACATATTATTTGATTCAAGGCAATACCAAATATACTCAGATAATACGTAGTTTTGAACATTCTTGAATCTAATCTAGCAGAATTTACTAAATATGTAGATCTGCCAATTGTACATTTTCTGAAAATCTGACCCATATATCATAGAAAGGTGTTTCTTTTCAAACTTATGTTTTTTCGCAGTTCACATTCTGGGGCGGATACTCCTTTTTATTACAAGGGTGAAGTTTCCTGAAAATGTACAACTGTACATTTTCTGAAAATCTGACTCAGATATCCTACCATATGAAGCCCACTCTTCCTTAAGGTTCGCTTTTCTATAGGTTCTCTATAGGTTTTTCACTGACTCTCACTCAAGCAAACTAATAACAAATAATTGACATTAATTCCCTCAAGAATTGTACCAAAAAGACACGACTGATGGGAATAACTAAATTAGAAATATCTAATGTGTTTCAATAAAAAAACAACCTCAGAACGTTTCAATTGAACTAATCACCTATTCAACATAAATGTATAAATTGTAATAGGTAGACGGGGTATAAGACAACTAACATGTGGGTCAGAATTTCAGAAAATGTACAATTCACCTTCACCAATCCTCTCAAATAGCCCACATTTGAGACAGAAATTAGCTTCAAAAAAGCTGTTTATCATAGCAGAACCGATACTTTAAATCAATGCGATATCAAATATATTCAGATATACCCCAAATTTATCATTTTTTTAGCAGAAATTAGCAGAAATTACTAAGTATATAGAGCTGCCAATTGTACATTTTCTGAAAATCTGGCCCCTGTACAGAAAAACACCTTTTCTCTTTACGTGGTGCAATATCATAGAGAAGAACAAATTGAAAATAGATATGATACTTTTATCAGTATATGATAGTGGTATGACACTATATAACGATTTCTCCATACTATAAACATTAAATAATTAAACTTCACTTGTAAATAAATCTTTATCTAGATGTACTATCCCTCTGAGAAAAGTGTCCTTCCGGGTGGGCATGATGTTGTGGTAGAATAAAATATTTAAACAAACAGTATCTGGGTCGGTCAAGTCCAATGTTCAGCATATATATATATACCCCAGATGCCTCATCCATTGTGTTTATATGGTCGATTCTCACGAAATAGGTACACAAATGGTCATTTCTCAATTATCCTAATAAAGTGGTCATTTTGATGACTAGGCTTATGAAACTTTGTACATATATGAGGGGTCTTGTGGCGATTGAGTATCCAAAATCTTAATCACTCAGCATTAAAACTTTTTATGATATTCACAATATAAAAAAACGTGATGATACAAAACACATTGCTTATTAATGCCTCTGAAAACCAAGATATACATGTATGACATCAAGTCTCTATATTTTCAGTAACCTTAGTCTGTTATATATATTTCTAAACCTCAAAATTCATACTACAACCAATCATTAGGAAAAGAAGTCACATTCATATGACCTAAGTAGGGGGTACAGAAACAAAAAACGTGATGATACAAAAGCCATGTTTTCCCCTGTAGTTTTTTTCCATATTAACAATAGTGGGAGATATTTGGTATATGAATGCCTTGCTATGTTAATCATTATAACCCAAAGTTTCATTCAAATCTGATCATAAACATGCCCAATATCCCTTTGCAATCTCAGGACTGTTAAAAAATGTTAGCATGATGATACAAAACGCATTTATGTTTGGGCCAAAATGAAAGCAGGAGAGCCCTCCTGTGTCACTGTTTGGAACCTAAACATCAATACTATCCACCTCCTGAGCCAACAGACACTTTTTCCTGCCTTAAATCTGAGAATTGTTCTTTTTTATCATCTTCTCTACAAAATCCAATGATACAAAATCCAAGTCTTTTATTTTTATGTTTAACTTTTTGATTTCTTGGAAACTTTAGTCTTCAATATCATAGATTTCCTTTGATGTTGCTTGTGTTATACCCCATATTCAATTTCAAGTCTGAAAGTTGGTAAACTTTGCTGTTTTCATGGGATTTTGTATCATCACTATGTGTTTTGTATCATCACTATGTGTTTTGTATCATCACTATGTGTTTTGTATCATCACTCTTATCTCTTTAATCACTAACTCTGTGTCACTCTAAGTATGTAATATCATCACATGGGTCAACCCTGATAGTCACATAGAATATACATAACAGACATGTGTGCCAGAAATGCATTAGGAGCAAGGAGGTGACAAGAATGTGACAAACATGAAGTAGTAAAGTTCACTATGTAATTTTAGTGGAATGTTTTGGCAATCAGTAAAACTATACATTTTTGGAAAATAGAGGACCTTGATAATCATAAAATGTCAAATAATGAATGATGTCAGAAACCTATATTCCAAGTTATATTAAGTAAAAGTGAAAAAAAAAAATTTTTTAGTTAAGAAAAAAATATAAATCATGCAACAAAACTATACATCTTTACAGATACAGCCTGTAAATATACAATAATATATATGGTCAATTCCAGAAATTTTAGTCCGATTCTGTGATTCTTTGGTAAAAAAAAATATACTTTGATTGTTTTAATATTTATAAGGAAGAAAGGACTTATATCGGCCAATATGACTTTCAATTTGCCACAACCTGGGTCAATTATTTTTCCAGATACAAGCCTCCAAATCATTGGAGCCTGGTCAAAGATTCCATACGAATACATGTATATGTATGAATCGTTTTTTTTTCTTTATAAACCAATTTATTAATGCTCCAGATATATAGATGTGAAGTTTTAATACCTTTTCTTGCAAATATATGTTCAAAGTATAACCACCTTTATATAAAACCCCATAAGTGTTTCCAACGAATACAGCATTCCATACGAATACAGCATTCCATACGAATACATCGGTTCAGTGATGGTTGAAATAAAAGCAAGGTTGAAATAAAATTTCTGATATTTAGTGTATAAATTGTTTTAATAGTGAAAGAATTTTGCTAGATCATTGTTTTTTCTTTTTCATATATTGATGAAAAAGGAAAGGAAAATGTTCAATAAAGGTGAAGATAAAAGTCCTCTGACAGCTAAAATGTGAAGTATGTCATCAGGTGTCTCATTTATTATCAAGAAATTCAGTAATGATGCAAACACAGTGATGATACAAAACACAGTGATGATACAAAACACACAGATATTTTAATCTCCCCACCCCAGGGAAGTGTAGGACTTCCTTCTTTTGATGTTAGATTTGTCATAGGGGCATAGAGTGGTGGAAAAGGTCAAGTGGAAACGTACCACCCACTTTTTGAATCACCTGTAATTAATCTCAACTTGATTTTCATGAAAACAATATAGCAGGGGTCCATTGGGCATAAGCACAAATGACAGACTTAGAGAATACAGAGCCTTCTGGAGGGAGCAAGGACCACTAGAGCTGGAAATATGTTAAGAACACAAGAATTAGACCATGTATGGCCAACTTAGAGGAACCAAGCTGTGCCCAAATGGCCTATACAGTGATGATACAAAACACAGTGATGATACAAAACACACAGATATTTCAATCACCACATCCCTAGAGAATGTGGGCCTTTGTTATTTTGATGTTATTTCTTACTCAGGGGTGTATTGGGGTGACAAAAATCATAAAATGGGTAATTACCACCCACTTGTTTTGAACCTCCTGCAATCAATCTCAAGTTGCATTGCATGAAAAAGCCTGGGTACCAATGGGCATAGGCACAATTGACAGACTTAGTGGACGCAGAGCCTTCTGGAGGGGGCAAGGACCACTAGAGCTGGACATAGGTTAAGAACAAAAGAATCAGACCATGTATGGCCAACTCAGAGGGGTCAGGCTGTGCCCAAATGGCCTATAGAGTGATGATACAAAACACAGTGATGATACAAAACAATAGTTGGTTTGATCCACTGGACAAAGGAAGTTATTAATTTGCATTTGATTGAATGAATTACATTTATCTATAGCATAGCATTCTAATTGAATGGGAAAAAACAATTGTTAAACCAGTTTAGATTTTTTTTCATTAGATTTACATTATAGTTAAATAAATGAAAGTCAACATAATGATGAATTCTAAGAAAATGGTTGTTTAGCATCAAAATGATGGTTATTGTGTGAGGGAACCATTGGGATTGAAGAATTAAGAGGAATTGATATTCCAAGTTTGTCCAAATATGTACATGAAGGAAAAAATAGTTCTTGGCTTTATTGGCCAAGTGTGATTTATTAGTGATGATACAAAACACATTTTTGAAGGGTCATAACTCAAGAAGTGTTTGCATGGGGGACATGTGACTTGTGATTTTGAATGAAATACTATATAGGCTTCACAATCAAGGCATAACAACATTCTCTATAGCTGTTCTAGAGAACACATACAAAGTGACAGAAGATTTTTTTTTTTTTTTTTATTTAACATATTTATACAGCCATAAGTGATAAGGATATACAAGGCTCACGGGGGCTATTATTTAGCATTGTCCATGATTTTCCGCCAGGGGCTGTTAGGTGCAGACCTACTACTATAGAAGGAAAGGAGTGGTGCATAAGTAAAGGTAATTAGTAATTAGTGTAGAAGGAAAGATGATAGTTGTTAATCTACATGATAGGATCAGTTATTCTGTCCGTCCGTAGCAGTGTGTTTTAATCGTCTGCCATATTGCTTTCAGTCCTGGGGAGTTCCTGTGGTCATGGGATGTTCATTTAATTCTGTGGGTTTCCCCCTTGGGTAAGGTTGTGTGTGATTTGATTTTGTGACTGAAATGTTTGCGGTTGTCTATGTTTTTTATGTCTGGGGGTAGTTTATTCCATGCCTGGGCACCATAGTACTTAGGGGCTCTCTTAAGTGACTCGGTTTTTGGTCTGGGCAGAGGAAAGTTGCGTTGTGAGGAAGACCTTGTCTGTCGCCGGGATGGGTTAACAGGTTTGTGGGAGAGTTGTTCTTGGGACCTGCTATGCATAATTCCCAGAATGAGGTGGTCTCTACGGTCTTGTAGGGGTAGTAGCCCCAGGGATGACCTTATTCCGGACACGCTGTCAAACTTCCCAGCATGCGAAATAATCCGAATAGCCCTGTTCTGAAGTCTTTCTAGCTTATCTCGGTTCTGTTGGGTAGCAAATTGATAAAAGGCTGAATTGTAGTCAAAATGTGGTATTATCATGGTTTTATAGATTTGGAGGCTGGTTTTCTTATTGAGGTAGGTTCTGATTTTTGAGAAGGTGTGGATTTTATAATTTACAGTTTTGATTACCTTGTTTACCTGGGCTTGGCAGTTTAATCTGGAATCGAGTACCGTCCCTAGGTAGGTGTAATTGGGTACTTCATTTAGCATTTTGTTGTTGAATTTTAATTTTGGTTTGTGTGCATCTAGTTTGGGGGCTCGCTTGCTGATAAACATCCATTTGGTCTTACTGGTGTTGACAGTGAGTTTGTTTGAATCGCAATAATCCTTGAGCGTATCAAGGGCATCTTGGATTTTGCTTTCCGCACGTTTGGGGCAGGTGTCTGAGAAGTGTAATATTGTGTCATCAGCATACATCTGTACATTAACATTGGGGGTTGCATCAGGGAGATCATTAATGTACAACAAAAATAGTAAGGGACCAAGGATGGATCCTTGTGGAACACCTGTTGTTAGTTTGAGTGGTTGTGAAGTGCGTTCGTTTGCAAAAACTCGTTGTGTTCTATTCTTCAGGTAGCTGTTAAACCAGTTTAGTATGTTTTGTTGAAAACCAGCTTTTTTTAGTTTCCCCAGAAGGATATTGTGATCTAAGGTGTCAAACGCCTTCTTAAAATCGATAAAAACTGTTATTGTGAATTTTGAGTTGTCTAGGTTTGAGGCTAGGTCATCTAAGAGACTACATAATGCTAGGTGGGTTGATTTCCCTTTCCTGAAACCATATTGGTCTGGGTGTAGGTAGTTTTGTTCATCTAAGTGGTCATAGGTTTGATTGTGGACAATTAGATGATGATGACTAGATGATGCCATTTTCCTTTGTAATATGATGTATATTCATTTCTATTCATGGGTGGAAAATATAAGAAATTAATGCTATGGATCAGCTTTTTCATATTAGTCAGATTACCTAAGTTGGTCTTCCTCATAGAAAGATGTGGATTTACATATCAACGAACTTTACAGTGGAAAAAAAGATAAATATTCTGATGTGTTTTGTATCATCATGCAGACCCTCATTATATTACTTCAAACTTCTCTGCACATCTGAGTATTCATAGTTAGTGGCTGAAATGTCAGATTTGGATTGTCCAGTGTGTTACCTTGACACATGCAAAACTTCAGGATTATTAGAACATGTTGCAAAAATACACTTGTGTACCTATTTCGTGAGAATCGACCATATATATGCGTCAGATTTTCAGAAAATGTACAACTAGCAGCTCTACACATTTAGTAAATTCTCCTAAATTAGGCTGAAAAATGATGAATACCGGGTATATCTGAGTATATTTGGTATCGCATTTATTTAAAGTATCAGTTCTGTTATGGTGAACTGCATTTTGAAGCTCATTTTTGTCTTAAATGTGTGTTATTTGAGAAGATTGGTGAAGGCGAATTGTACATTTTCTGAAGATCTGACCCGTATATACCTAGGGGTGGGTGGGTAGGAGAAAAGTAAGTGAGTGGAGGCTATTGTCTCCGCTTGTCTATATCCCATGGGAGCATCTTGATTGCCTCTAGTGAATATAAGTCATTAGTAACGAGGAGAACTGACACTAATCTAGCTGCTCTTAGTTTTATTCGCTTCCCTTTTAATCTCCCATTGTTTTTCAAGCATTTAGCTGCTGCTATAGGCTGTCGTGGGAGCGGTGGTGAGTCGAGGGATAAAACAGGGGGTAAATAAAACACCCTCTTCCTGTTAATTAACCCCCCTCAATTGAATCTGTGGTATGTCACACTCTGGCAAAGCCCCCCTGAAATGAGTCTTAGCTCATGTGAATACAATGTATGTATACATGTACTGCTGGTGTTCCTAATTAAAAGGTGTTTATTTATTTAATTACTATTGGGAGTTAATATTGGTTGCCTGTTTCTGGCAAGATACCGTTGATTTAGTCTTTAAAGCTGTATTCTCAGTTAAGATAACAAACCTAGCGGACTGTCGTGATAAGAAATATGCGTCGGTGATGGTGTTAATGTCTGTATTGCTCTTAATTTCATTATGTCAGGTGTATATTTATTAGAGTGGTTATGATATGGATTTCCCATTTTTTTCTATACAATACTCGATTCGTAAGAATCAGCGACGACTGAGATTATAGGGTATTTGTTACATAACTTTTTGTGTTGAATAAAAATATTTAAATACAAATACATTCAATTCAATTCAATTTATTCTTTATTTGTACCTAAATATGTTGTACAAATAGGAGCCATGTTTCAGAAAAGAAATCCTGGTCTTCCAGCATGGTCCTTGACTACTGGGGTGGATAGTTTTTAGATAATGTCTGTAAAGGCCAGAAAGTTATTTGTTGCTACAAAAAATGTCTAAACTAAATATCTTTGTTATTACACAAAAGGTCTACACAGAATATCTAAACTACTTGGACATCAACCAAAGAATAAATGTTTTTTTCCCCGTTCTTTGCCGACTACCCTTCTGAAAGTCGACCAAGATTGTGGAGAGTTTCACTTTGTTGTTTTCGGTGTTGGGATTCATGATTGTCCACATTTATATTTCGGTGACCCGCCGAATCCTTTTGTTCTGGTAGGTTCATTTATTATCGCTCACTGGCACTATGTATTTCAGCTAAATTCGACTTTCACAGAGACTGTGACGTTATAACAGCAGCCATTACTTCAATCTTATAGATCAAACATTGAGTAAATATGGTAAATTAGTCATAATAGCAGGGAATGGAACTCTAATATTAGAATGATGGATTATATACGGTAAACGTATTTATTTTTGCGCAGGTAAATTTACGCTCACTAAATACTTTGACACCTTTTCGCGCAGATTTAAATTCCTGAAGCAAGGAAGTCTCACACCTTGTTTATGCAATAATTATATCTTTGATGCAGGATTTATTTTTACGCACAAGCGTGGGTGCGCGAAAATGGCGGAAATAAATACTGCGCGAACATTAATACGTTTCAGTATACAGTTTATGAATATATAGTTCACACTGCACTAAATAAAGTATATATATGCGTTAGTGTTATGTTGGTGCGTTGTGGTTGCTAAATCTCCCTATTACCAATTAAAGTAAAACCTCGACCAGGTTCTACAAAACCGACCTAGCTCACTGATCCTCGCGAATAGGATGGCAGCTTTTGATAATCCCTCCTGGTTAAATTAAGTATTAAGAAACGATTTTCTTCGCACCTCTTTAAAAGAAAAAAGAACTTTCATAGTCCAGGCATATTATCCGTTAGCTATATACATCTAAAATTCATTTCTGGTGTATACCGTCTGTTTGGGGTTTCTGAAGGGTGCACAGGGACACTGAGCCTTAGGGATTAGCTTCCCGGGGGAAAGGTCAATTGTTGAGAGGCAGGAAATGTCATTTCTGGGACAGGTGTGGGTTTGAACCTAATACCTGCCACTTTCTCATCGGTTCTATTCGAGATAAAACATCTACAGTGGAACCTCACATAAAGACCACCTTTCTATAGAGACCACCTCTCTATTAAGACCAGTATATTTCAGTCCTGAATTGCTTTTCTGTTATTAGATTACCCCCTCTAATGAGACCACCTCGCTATGAGGCCACAAATCGTTCAGTCCCAAGCACGGTTATTCTTAATAGAGAGGTTCCACTCTCGCTATATATGCAGTCCTAAGGGTGGTCTACTGTATACATGTATTATACCAGGACAATAATACACATTTTGTACAAAAAGTTTGGCTAAAACATTATATTTTCTGGGTGATACTACATGTTTGTTTGAAGCGGTTTATAATGGACTTTTTAGAACAGCTTTATACTGTAGATTCGGTCAAATCCCCAGATGGCACTTATGTGAATAGAGACTGGTCTGAACATAGGTATAACTTTATATAAGGCTAACATAATGTGGTCAAAAGATGAACAGACTATAACAGAAGGTCCCTATGAATAAGACCACCGTTTTCCTATACATGTTCACCATGAAAAACCTCCCAACCACTAATTAGTACATTACTACTGCTGTAGTAATGCACAACGATACATTTTCATAGTTTAGACAGGGTTGCATCCCCCCCATCCATCCCTGCCCCACCCTGACTGGATCCAAGCCTGCCCACCCAACAATAGTATCCGGGGGAGGGGGAAAGGGAAGGGTGTGGGGGGGTGTCGCCGGATATAGACAGTATACACGCGAAATATTATTGATCCGCAAATCACTGCTGTATTTAACAATACCTTTTCTATACTACCTCCAGGCTCCCGTTTATATATCCCATCTAGTATGCATCAAATTCCACAGTGGAAGTCTTTACTAGGGACACATGAAGGCATGTATTAAGGTTAATTTTAACATCTATAAGTATCATTGATATACATCTTTATTTGTATTTTACTTTTACTTCCCTTTCCTTTCACCATAAATCACAAGAACTAAAATCAGGCTATATAATACTGAGAACATTGTTTCACTACGAAATATATATATCTTCCTGAAAAAAATATTTTTCAAAAAACGCTTGCAATGTGGGCATTCGCATCAAATTGAAGTGATTGCTCGATATAGACAATCGCTAAAGCAATAGGGGATTTGTATGTGGCACTGCGCATGTCTGGAACAGTGCATGCTGGGATGGATTTTGTTGAAATCTGACATACACATATTTGGCATTATGTATATCGAAAATTGCAAGAATGTTTTCACCAATATAATAGCTAGCAACAGTAACAAGAACAGGAGAATCAGTGTGGAAAGCTAAAGAAAATCTGTTTGAATTCGCTCCTTGAGCTGAACTGGAAACCAATTGGAAGAGGTGACTGTATCTTATTGTCTAGTCAATAATTTCCTTTCCAAATCTAAATCAAATAGAAATAGGTCTAGAGCTGCTTGCACTATCTGGGTGCATTGCACTATACACGATAAGATTGTGTCTTAAATGCCTTCTAATCCCTCTTAAATTTACGACTACGAGGGCTTTATGATACGAGGGCTGTTGCATTGAAACTCATGCATTTGAGCGAGGTAAGAGGTCTCTCAGAGTTCTCTCAGACTGGTCTAAAGGAAATAATAGTATAGTGTAATGCAACCTTTGCCAAGAGGGAGTTACAAAAGGTCTCTATGGGTTAATTATTTAACACAGGATCGTATATGGCTTAGATCTTGAGAAGATTTACAATTGGCAGCTGTACACATTTAGGAAATTCTCCTAAATTAGCCTGAAAAATGAAGAATACCGGGTATCTGAGTATATTTGGTATCGCATTGATTTAAAGTATTTCTGTTATGTTAAACTGTATTTTGAAGCTTATTTTTGCCTTAAATGTGGGTCATTTGAGAGGATTGGTGAAGGCGAATTCTACATTTTCTGAAAATCTGATCCGTATATGGTGCAATCATCTGTATGGTAGAAAATGTGGGAAATGTGTAAAATATTTAGACGTGTCAAACAGACCTCAATCATAGGCTCACATCCTCCTAGATCAGATAAGACTGGAACGTCAGTGAGTGGACGCCTACTGCGCTAATATTTTCCCTGGCTATGCTGGCTATGGAGTAGGCGACTTAATGGGATTACAATGACATGTTGATGTTTAGAGCGAGAGACCTTAATCCCTCAGCTTGGAGGGACTGCCACAGCTCTGAGCCTAGACTGGACCTGTTGAACTTTAAGCGCTAAGTACCTTTCACCACTGATTTGGCCTTGACCATTAATTTGCTATAAACCCAGCTTTGCACACGCGATAGATAGATCTGTATTGGGATTATACAATCAATAATGTGTAAAGGTTTGACGAGGAACCTGTTACGTCCACAATCCACGATATATGTTGATAAGTGCTATTTGGCAGCATAGCAGATCGGGATCAAACTTAAGGTGGAAAGTGAGAGGTAGAGAGCGAGATAAAGGGGCGGGGGGGTGGGGGGAGGGTTGAGAGAAGATATTGTTTCAACATACACCCCAAATGTGATGTGTTAAAGGAACATGAGTCACAAGTGGCAAAAATAATATTTTTCACCCGCTTGAAGAAGTATTTGAATACATACACAATATTTCAAGACAGTGTATCAAATATATATGTACATGCGTTTCTAAGGTCATCTTATAGGGTATTTTTAGCTACGTCATTCGTATTGGTCCACGCAGAAATATTGACACTTCTTACCCAAAAATAATATCAGATTTAACATATAGAAATACTGATTAAATGTTCTAATGTGTACTATCAGTGGAATCGGCTTGATCTAATCTTTTCAAATTTGATGATATCTCAAAATCCATTTTTTTGCGACTTGTGACCCATTTTGGTGTAACACACCCCAAATATCCTGATACAATATCAACTGAGTGTATGTGAGGAGAAGTATGGGGAGGAATGTGTAAAGGGGGAAAGGGGGTAAAAGCAGTAAACAGTCTTTGTCCCAAAATGAGAGTCCCTTCAAACGGTCATTATAATCCCATTAGAACGCCAAATCCTATACCGACTAGCGAAGTAAGCGTCCAATTACTGACATACCATTCTTATCTTAACTGAGGGTTTGGACCTAGAATGGTAAAAGAGGAATAGGGAGAACCGGAAAAGAAACAAGAGGGGGAAAGGGCGACCAGAAAAGGGGAAGTAGGGGTCAAGGGGAAAAAGGAGAAATGAAGGAGGGATAAGTTTTTATTTCCAGTTATACATAGATTTCACATGACGTCACTGAGGTGGCTTGGGAATCCTACTGGCTGCCATGACAGGGGTCAGCGCTATCCTTGGTCTACGGTGTAGTTATCAAAAACAAAGCAGATAAACCTCACAATGGTGAATACTTGAGTAATCTTAATATTAATAAAATAGTGATTGGACCCTTAACCCCTATCTTGGGGGGTTGGGCGGAGAGGGAATGGGAGGCAACAACAATACAACTGTGACAAAAAAGAACATCTTAACAGGGTTCCATTTGAGGTATGAATGTTAATACAGATACTAACTTACAGAGACAACTTGAAAGATAAAGATGGTTGGAGAGGGAACAAGGAGAGTGGGAAGGTGTGGGCCCCACTGTCGCACTAGCAAATCCCGTGCGAAGCATGGGTTATTTGAGAAGATTGGCGAAGTTTTTTTTTTTTTAAGAAATTTTATTGAGTACATTTCCATGTTAACATAGTAATCTCATGATGCTCATGGGTCAGATTTTCAGAAAATGTACAATTCGCCGTCAACAATCTTCTCAAATAACCCACATTTCAGACGAAAATAAAGTTCAAAACACAGTACAACCTAACCCAACCGATTGCTAGAATCAATACAATGACAAATATACTCGAATTTACCTAGTATTGGCCCTTTTTTGGTCTAATTTAGCCGAATTTACTAAATGTGTAGAGCTGCCAATTGTACATATTCAGAAAATCTGACCCTCATGCTCATGCTCATGAAGTTGAATTGTACATTTTCTGAAAATCTGACCGATGAAGTTGATACTCAACTCTCTCTCCTCCTCCTCCTCCTCCACCCACTAATCTGCACACCACCATTCTCCATATAATCTGTTGACGCTGAATGGTAATTATAACCTGCTTCTATTTTGCTGCTGGTACTGGTGCTGGTGTTTACCATACAAGCCTGGGTTAAACTCGCCACAACTACCAGGGTCAGATCGTCAGAAAATGTACAATTGGCAGCAATTACACATTTAGGAAATTTTGCTATATCAGCCTGAAAAATAATAAATACCGGGTATATTTGAGTATATTTGGTGTCACATTGATTGATAGTATCTGTTTGGTTATGTTTAACTGCATTTTGAAGCTCATTTCTGTCTTAAATATGGGTTATTTGAGAGAATAAATGAAGGTGAATTGTACATTTTCACAAGATCTGGCCCACTAACGCCTGGAGGGTAGAAGCTAGCATCAAATCAACAAGTCACGCAAGTAAACCATTCACAGCAGCCGATCAATAAAAGAAGAAACGCTATTGAACACTGCTAATGGCGACCACGATGAGCCTCCTCTATTCAAAATGCCACAATTCTGAATGTCATATTATTTCCCCCTTTGACTCACTCGCCGAATGTGACCAGAATTAATGGGCCAGGTATTATTCTCAAATCACGACACGAAGAAGTGTGAAAATTGGAAGTTCTTTTTTTTTCTCTCCATATTCACTGAGGATATTTTTGTCGCTTCATTACCATTTCAAAGAGGTTTATTTTCTAATGAAATATCTTGCCTTTTGTGTTCCATTCGGAGTAATTAGGATTCGGTACAGGCAGGGACTGCGTTAAGATGGGTTAATCATGGAATTAAAATGTCATTCCATATTGTTCAAGGTATGAGTTTTCTTCCTTCTTTCTCCTTCCCCTGGCTGCTCAGGGAGTGATTCTGGTAATTAAATATTTTAACTTCTCCTCCAATTTCTCTTGGTCGGAATCGAGGACATTGGAGAAGGTGCAATTTATGATTTTTCATTGGCGTGCGCTCATAAATTGTCACTAAATGGAGACGCTTCAGACAATTATTCAAGGGGGTCTTGGAAAGACAGAAAGACAGAAAGAGAGCGAGAGAGAGAGAGAGTGAGGGAAGAGAGAGAGTGAGTTGAGGGGGAAGGGAACGGGGGAGAATTGGGGGAGAGAGAGGGAGTGAGGAGAGAGGGGGATGGATAGAGAAAGAGTCAGGAGAGAGATGGGGGGATGAGAGAGACATACAGAGAGAATGGGGAGGGGGGGGGGCAGGGGAAAGGAGAAGACGGATACAGATATAAATGATACGATAGTGGTAAAAATAGTAATAATAATATTGCTAAATATGTACGTAGGGTATACTATTCATCAAACCCAATAACGGCCTTTTTTATATTTAGATAACAAATATTCCCTGGATGAGGGGGGGGGGGTAGAGCCCCTGGCCCCCTTGTCTGGGATAACCCATGGAAACCACCACTGGAAACAACTGAACACTGGTATATAAATAAATGAGAAGAAAAATGAAAAGAAAAGACCCTTCTCGTGGTGAAAGAGCTACTTTTGGAATGTGTAATGTATACATAGATACGATCGACCCTTTTGGAATATTTGTATTAGACACAACGCTGGGGCTGGTTTTTATAATTTTATTAATACTTCTTAAATACTCTTCTATTTGTTTATTATTTCATGTTAAAACTGCCTAATGTGCGAGGCTCTTAATATTACACTTATCCATAATGATTTGTTTCGATATATATTTATAGAAAATGACTCTGACAACTGACATTCTGTTAACTTTTTGTAATTAAACCAGCACGTACTGAGAGTAGTGTAACTGTTACATAATTTTCAAATTGCCGAATAAAAATCTTAAATACAATACACGTCCCAGCGCAGAACGTCCAAAAGTCATCAACCCATTCCTAACTTAATACAAAGTGAAATTCGGCCTTGAGAGTTGTAAAAATAACAACACTTGTGCTCGTTTGACTGGCTTCGATTAATCAATATTAAAACTAAAATGTCGGCTTAAATAAAACTGTTCTTCATTGTAAAATCACATGTTGCACACTAAGTCGCCATTATGACTAGGCAGAGAATGGCTGTCATTAGTAAGGAAGTCAGTTTTAAAACTGTGATGTTATAGTTATGCATTGTTTGTTAGTGATTGTCAGACCTAATTTAAAGTGTAATGTCATAGTTTCATGCGCATCCTCACTGCGCATCTCACCTAGCTCCCCCTGGCGCCTGGCTCCAATATCATGCCTACATATCATATGCTACTGAAAATGTAACTCTAACTGGGTGAAATCAGCAGAAAATGTACAATTCACTTTCACCAATCCTCTCAAATTACTCAAATTTCAGACGAAAATAAAGTTTAAAAGACAGTTCAACCTAACCAAACTGA